>JAOWBB010000295.1:0-48808 GCA_028565995.1 Ricinus marginatus | reverse complement strand
AAAAAAAAAAAAAAAAAAAAAAAAAATCATCTTAAATTGCACCAAAACGACCATCTCCTCCTTTCCCTTCTCCCGTAATTAAAATTTGAAAGAAAAAAAAAGTTAATAAAAATTTAAAATATCAGATTTTTAGAATCTCAAAAACGTTCGGAAACGAAATTAATTTCCTTAAATTTTCGAGTAATTTCCAATTTGATATTGTGCGACAATTTTCACAATCGAAGGCGGAATTTGTCGGAAAATATTTAATTCAGCGAAACTACTTTTCATCTGCGGATGAATACTGTCTGGCCATTTTGCCAAAAAAAAAAATGTTTCCGATATTCATTATGGCGTAGGTATTGGATATGCACTGTTTGAAAACAAAAAGAAAAGAATGAAAGTGATTTGTTAATGAACTTTATAATCCATTTTGTTTTAATTTTTTCTATTTTGTAATAATTTTTTTTATCTTTTAAAAAAGTTAACAATCACCTAGTGTCCGCCTGTCATTAGTTTTTTGTTTTTTTATTAGTAAATATTAAAAATATTTCTCTCTTAAATGTGTTATTATGACTTCTATGTTGCCTTTTTCACCGCCAGTAGTTAAAAGATTATTAGGATGGAAAAAAGGAGATTGCAACGATGACAAGTGGTGCGAAAAAGCAGTTAAAAGTTTAGTTAAAAAATTGAAAAAGAGTTGCGGTCTGGAGGAACTCGAAAAGGCCATTACAACTCAGAATCCTAATACAAAGTGTGTAACAATCCCTAGGTAAGTTACGAACCGGACAAAGAGATTTGATATGATTTGAAACTGTCCTAGGTCAGTTGTATTTTGTCATGCGACTTTTTTCTCTAATCATTGACGCTCGAATCGTAGTGTTTTTGCATAAATTATGAACTTGAAACATGCTTTTAATTAAAATAAGCAGTCTTTCACCAATAAATGGGTACATTTCATTATTAGCGATCGCATTTCACAGCTATGAATGAATGTGGTGTTTGATTTACCATTCCAACATAAGGAGTGGAATTCCCATTGAAATTTGCGCTTTGTTCAGTAATGGTTTGTTAATACTAAGAGATGTATATTTTTTTCTTTTTAAAATCATTTGGTTTTATTGAATGAAATTTAAAAAATGTATTTTTGTCTGGCCAAAGATAAACTGTATAGAAAAAAATAGATAACCTGAGCTCATTCAAATAAAATTGCACATAACTTATAAGTAATTACTAATAATTATACCACAACTTTTATTTTTGAGAAATTTTTAATGTCTTTTTGTGTTTCCTTTATCAGTGATAAGAAAATCAGTTTTATGCTGCTAATATTTTTGAAGTTAAATTAAGTTTAATAAGATAATAAAGTATTTTATCAGTATTTAAGTGTTACTGATATAAATAAGGATTTGAATTTTAGTTAAATGGAATTTCATATTTTCCTTCTTATCAATCCTCAACACTTCATATGACACAAGTTGATATTTGTTTAAAAAATCAAATTTTATGAAAATTTTGCATCAAAAACAAAATTCACAATTATAATGAATATTAAAAAAAATATTTAGGTCTTCCAAAATTACATTTCATTAATAAAATTTTAAGTGAAAAAAAGTTTTTTAGCTCAGTCAGAACTTTAAACTCTTTAAGAATATGAACAGATATTTAAATCAATAATACAAATTTCATTATTTAAAAATGCATATTTTAAATGAGAAAGTGGTTGGTTTTTCTTGTATACAGTGTTTTAATAATGTAAAATAATTTTTATTTATAGATTTAAAAATTTTTTCTGCTTTAAGGCCCTAAATATTTTTTTTAACTTATAAATTGAATATTATCAGTCATCCTTTTTTTTATTCAATTGACTCAATTTTTTTAATCTGTTTAAATTCATAGATGATGTGAGATATTTTTTAAATTGATAATGTCCTAGTTTTACACTATGAAATTATTAACATCACTTTTTTATTTGAAGCATAATTAATAAGGTTAGTTTGAAGTAATGCCAAATGATTACATGTGTGTGTATGTATGTGTATGTGCACATAAATTTCTTTATTTTTTATAATTTGTGCAAATGTTTTGTATAGTATAATTTTTTAAGATAAGAAAACTGCTTTGATTCACATGACCTCTTTTTAATTTAAAAAAATTTACTTTAGTAATAACCTTCCTTTATTTTTATGTTCTCTTTCCTGAATATTTCAGTATGAACATTTTGTATTATCAAACTTTGTTATATACATTTTAATTTAAAATTCAAATTTTAAAAGTTTTTCTATAAAAAAAAATTTGTAATCAATTTTATTATTGTTAAATTATTAATTTCTTGCATTATGCCATTAATTTTATAATTGCCTTGTTTGAAAATTGGCAGCTTATTACAGGATATAATATTATAAGATTTGCATTTAAGTGCTTATTTTCAGGCCATTTTCCTGTTTTAAAATGTTAATATAGTTGGAATGGAATAAAGGACAAAATAAAATTAGTCAATTGTTTGCCTGATTATTTGAATTAAGAAATTTTTGCCCAAGTTTATGAAAAGGAGAGGAACTTAAGCATAAGAGAAAGAGAAATGTAGATAAAATAAGCGGTTGAAGTTTACTGAAAAGTTGTGTGATTGAATATTGAGATTGTCTGCTTGAGACAATGTAAAGGATGAGAATGTGATACTATTTTGAGAACAGAATTCAAGAGGGCTTTAAGAGATCAAAGTGAAATCAAAGCTCCAGCAATTAATGTTGTATCAAAGATATTGAATTTTGGAACAAATTTCGAGATTTGAGAGTTCATAAATTTATTTGCCAGAGATAAAATCACCTTTTTTGCGATATTAAAGTCAAATGAAAATATTCTGTTTCAAAAAATATAATTATGAGAATATAAATTTCTTGAGATATAAAAAATTTAATGCATAACAAAATAAATAATTAAACTTAAGCAGCTGTTTCAGAAGGAAATAATGGATTAGTATAGTTAATTTTAATTGTGTATTATGCATGTGCCCCGAGTTGAGATAGCCTGCTAAATATTGTGACACGTGTTTAATCATTTAAACAGAAAAAAAGTTACGAATCAGAAATTGTCATTGAAAAAATTTTTTTGTGTTGAAAAAATAATAAAAAAAATTGACAATTAAGAACTGAAAAAATTTTTAAATCAGTACTGCATTAACTGAGTTTTCAGTTAAATGTCGAATAATCTTTATTGATATTGATTTAATGATTTTGTTCAAAAACCCAATATTAGTATTGATTTTGTATAATTATGCGAAATATAATATGTTTAGCCTGGTGGTATTTGCTTTCGCATAACATTCAACATTTTAATCATGAGGACCATAATTTCAAGTTTTTACTACTCCCTCAAATCTTATTTCTTACTTTTTGGCAAGCTATTAAAATTTGTTTTCTTATCGATCAATTTTATTACCCAGAATATTTTATTATATTAAAATATCATAAAATGTTCTTCATGATCCAAATCTTTGTCTCTATCGAATATTTTAAAGATGGTTATTTTTATTGTAAGAATGAGAAAAAGTTACCTTTATATTTGATAATATTAAAGTTTTCTATTATTCAAGTTTTTAATTTATCTTATTTTCGTCTTAAACAATTGTAAATTATACCTTCTATAGAGTCAAAACTTTGATCTTGAAACAATAAAAAACGATATTTTTAAATAATAATTTGAATACGGATATTCATGCAAACTAAATGGCAAACAATTAATTGCAATTTTTTTTATTATGAAGTCCGTAAGATAGGCTTGAAAAAAGATATTATTTTTGTTTAACATTAAAAAATTGTTTAAAAATCATAAGAAAAGTTTTAAGATTCAATTTTGAGTCTTTCTCTAAAGTTAGAGTGATTTAATGTAACCTAGTGATTCTACATGCTAATGATTATCTAGTAACAAAAGCACTTTATAATTTAATGTATAGAATTAAATGTGCAAGTTATCATTAGTTTTTTTTTTATTTTAACTATTGAAAATTTAATAAAATTTTAATATTTTTATTTTTCTAGCCAAATTCTGGACTTATTAATATTTCTTTTTAACTTTCAACAAAATTTCTATTTTTATTTGGAAACAATTATTGTTATTGAAGGTAATGTGAATTATATAAAAATCTGTAATAATTCTTTTTGATAATTTCGTTAAGGTCAAGGGGTCCTCGTTAGGTCATGAGGTCTTTATAATATAAAACATATACATTCAATATTCTTGATTTGAATGAAAAATTTGATTTGTTTTGTATGTCAGGAAACGTGGAGGACAGAGAAAGGAAATTAAAATTAATGTCAACACTAATAACAATATGTAGTTCAAATTAAAACTTAATTCTTTCCTGTTTTTTTTCTAAAAAGGAGTGAGATAACTGATCAAAACGATATGCAAAAATTAACTGTTTCACAAAAAACGTATTTATTTTTTGCATTAAGTGCAAGGAAACGTTAACGTAACTTATTACTTTAAATAAAAATACACGTCCGCTAAATAAAATAAATTCTTTGAAAAATATCAATTTTCTATAAATAATTATTTATTTTACAATAACAATTTTTAAGGCCATTAAAACCGAAAAATTTCATCATTAACTAATAAATTTTTTCTGCTTCCTACAAAAAGCAAGACCTTTGGAAACGTATATATCATGAGATAAATAATTTATGGATATACTAAATTAAAATTTAATAATTTTTAATTTTTTATATTTGTTGTGTCTAGCAAATATTCAGGAAAACAAAATATGCCCCGGTACATTTTTCATCTCGGGGCGAAAATACTAAATTTTCTAAGCCGGAAATGTCCAACAAAGAATGTATACTGCTTATGTCGAGAGTTGAGATTTGCCTTAAAATGTTATACTGATTAAAATACATTGGACCTTTTATTAAAATTTTGGCAAACGCCGAAGAAAAGTGACTCAAATATATGTTTCACATTATTTATCTGGGATCTCATTAAAATAATTGGTTGCATGCCATTTGGGGATTGTTTTGTCCGAGTAAAGAATATTTCGATTGCAGAATCGAAAAAGACTTAAAAAAAAAAAAAATGTGATGTGAAAATTATAAAATACTCTGGAAGTGACACTGGAACTTTTTAAAATTACTGTTTAAAAAAATTTTTTTTCATATAAACAATTTTAATTCTTTAAGTTTAAGTACATATTTTTATGATTTTTACAGGCACAAGTTTAAAGCTGGCTGTAAAAAAAAAAAAAAAAAACTGGAATTAGCTCGGAGAGTTAGCAATGTAGCAAATAATTTAACACTGGTGTATGAATCTCGTATGTTTCAAGAAGACTATCACTAATTGTTTATGTTTCCTTTGCACAATAAAAGAACATTTTCAGCAGTGTTTTTTTCTTTTTATTAGTCTCGCCATAAGTAAGATAATTTTTTTTTTGCGCGCGCGAAGCTTTTATAATTTAATGGTTCTGAATTGTAAAGTGTAGCGCGTAACTTATTAGCATGCTGCCGTTATATATTAATCGTGTATCACTTCCTTTGGAGGTGCAGTTTCTCATGGCATTCTTCTACACGGCGTCTACCTTTCGGCAACTCTCGCTTCTCGTCAGTCGCAAAGGAAAATTTCCTTTGAGCTCCATTTACCTCTTTTCTCTCTCGTACTTTCTCGCTCTTCTCGTCTGTTTGCGGAAAGGAGCTCGTACTAAATCTTTCCTCGTGTTATTTCAGTTCCGATGTGCGAGCACCTCCTGGGCACAGGAAAGGGTTACCTCATGTTATTTATTGTCGATTGTGGCGTTGGCCGGAGCTGCAATCGCACCATGAATTGAGAGCCGTAGAAACTTGTCAATACGCATTTAATTTGAAAAGGGAAGAAGTGTGTGTGAACCCCTACCATTATCAAAGAATCGAAACCTCAGGTATTTTTTTTTTTATTTTGGTTACGATCGAATCTTTACATTATTGTTAGTCAAACGTCGAGGAAAAACATGTAGACAGGACAATGATAACACAAACCGTAGGAATGAATTTAAGAATTAAAATATAATCTCTTAAGGAAATATTCGAAGTGCAAATTGTTTTTGATGTTATGTCAAACTTCTGGTTGAGGGAAATATGAAATTTCCAGCATAAAAAAAAGTTTTGATTTGAGTTCAGAAATGCAAAAAATGTAAGTTTTTTATTTCTTCTTCTTCTTGAGCGCGATACAACAATAATAATATAATTTAATTTCTAAATGCATTCCTACACAGTCTCGATAGTGATGGGAAAACTTTTGCTTTAATTAGTAAATTGTATTTACCGTTTGCTGCTGACTGTCGCTAGGATGATTTTAGGACATCTCTGTGTAAATCAAGATTAATGTTTTTGCAGTCTTTTTCTGAAAAACAAAGTTTCTTTATCTAGGCATTCAAGGAATGAATTGCCGTTTGTCAATGCATCTTGCATCCTGATTCTAAAGTGGTATCTTAATATGTGTGAAAAAAAGTATGATGCAGAATTCAAGCAAGACTTGTATAATTAAATAAAGCATTGGTTGTAATTATATTTTCTCCTGCAGGTGAACAACAGTTACCTCCAATATTAGTTCCTCGGCATTCTTTGCCGGCTGAAGAAAACTTTTATCCTACTACATTACAGTGTGGGGATTTAACTCCCTCAATACCGGAAAATATATCATTTTCCTCATTAGCATCACACATGGAGGTATTAATTTTTTTTAATTCTGTTTTATGTGACTTTTTTCACAAAATTTCGGGAATTAATGAAGATGCCAACAATAATTTTTTATGAATCCTAACAGAAGATTCGCGGTTTTTTTCATTTTTTCGCATTTTTCACGAATCATTCTTGTAAAGATATAACTTTCTGAATTGTTTAATTTATATGTTTTTGGTGGTTTTATGAAATTTAATTGTTTTCCAGGTCCCACTTTTACATAGTTACCCAGTGAGTCCTTCGGAATCAAGCCACAGTCCTCATGCAAGTCTTGATGCCCCGGCGAGCACCGAAACTCCACCACCGGGATACATAAGTGAAGATACAGATCACAATGACAATATAAGTTAGATTTTTTTTTTTTTATTTTAAGAATCAAAATATTCTACAATTTTAAAAATCTCAGTTCAAATACCGATTTGAATAAACGGATGAATATAAAAACTTTATTCTTAGGAATGCAATTATTTCTTATATTTAGTGTAAAATAGGTTTATTATTTTGAATTACTTTGAATAAATTTGAATAGTTAAATTTTTTAAATATATTTTCAGGTTATTCTAGATTAACCCCAAGTCCACCGATTGATGCTCAACCAGTGATGTATTGCGAACCTGCGTTTTGGTGTTCGATTTCTTATTATGAACTGAATACTCGCGTAGGAGAGACGTTCCATGCTTCCCAGCCTTCAATAACTGTTGATGGCTTCACGGGTAAATTAATATATATAGTTATTGACTGTAAAAATTTCGTCGAAATCAAAGCATTTTCTCAGTTTTAATTGTACTAAAGATCATTAAATTTATTAAGTTAGAATTTTAGGAAAAAATTCCGGTAATACCTTTTTATGAATATTTAAATTTCAGATCCAAGTAATTCCGAGAGGTTTTGTCTTGGACTTCTATCTAATGTAAATCGCAATATCGTTGTGGAACAAACAAGACGACACATTGGCAAAGGCGTTCGACTCTATTATATTGGCGGAGAAGTTTTTGCTGAATGTTTGAGTGATTCTTCTATTTTTGTTCAGAGCCCTAATTGCAACCAGCGATATGGATGGCATCCTGCAACAGTTTGTAAAATACCTCCTGGTAACTATATAACAATTAAATTAAATATAAATCGATCGCATAGACAATATTTAACGTTTTTAATTCTTATTATTTAATACTTCTCGTTCACCCATTTGACAAAATATATTTTTTGTTATTTTCCATTTCAATTGCCATTTATTGCCAAATGTGTTGCGACAATTTGTAAATAAATGTTCTCATTCTGATTTATAGGCTGCAACCTAAAAATTTTCAATAACCAGGAATTTGCAGCCCTTTTATCCCAGAGTGTTTCACAAGGCTTCGAAGCTGTTTATCAGCTCACTAGAATGTGCACCATAAGAATGAGTTTCGTTAAAGGATGGGGCGCGGAATATAGGTGAGAATCATATTTATGTGGACGGTCAGTGAAGAAAATATAAAATTATTATAATAAATTCATGTGACCTTTTATTATTATTTATTTATTTATTATTGCTTTGCATATTGCAGATTTTTGTTTAATAGCAACTATAATTATTTCTTATGTATTACAATATATAAGTATATACTTAAGTGATATTACTTTTAAAAGTAATTACTTTTCATTTTTTCCTTTTAACCTTTCATTTTTCCTATATTCATACCTTTTTAATTTCATTTTTTCATCTTTTTTTTAATATAATATAAAAATTTATATCAAATTCATTTCAGAAGGCAAACCGTGACTTCAACTCCTTGCTGGATAGAACTTCATTTGAATGGACCATTACAATGGCTCGATAGGGTCTTGACACAAATGGGCTCGCCTAGACTTCCTTGCAGTTCAATGAGTTAATTTTATTGTAAAAAATTTTGCTGAAGATAATAACATCCTATTAGATTCCGGTTTTTATTTTATAATTTTTTTTAGGTGAGAAAATAAATAAAATGTATAATCCCGGTCAGTGATACTCATATTTTAAAAAAATAAAAAACAAAAGTTAATAAATTTGATTTTTTTTTATTTGCTCATCTTTCTTATTTTTTCGTTTGAAGCATTACAAAAAATGAACATTGATTTATTATTATCGTCTACGATAATATAGCAAAATTTTTCTGTATGAAACCGGGAATCGCAAAATTGCCAATATATCGAAATGAAATTCGTATTTTTGATATAATTTTATTAAAGATTAGATTACATATATTTCCGAAGTTAGATTTTAACTTAGACTGAAAAGGTTTTTTTAATCACTGATTATGATCAACGGCTTGAAGTTTAGAAGATTTAACTATATGAAGTTATTCTCAACAATTTTTTAAATGATTAATAAGAATAAGTGTTGTTAAAAATCAAACAATTTTATCGAGAACAATAAAAAGTAGTGATATAAAAATAAGCTTTTTTTCATTTTAGAAAAAAATAGGCCAGATGGAAAATGCAGTTGAATATTTATGAATTTCTTACGGAACAAAAAATTATTACATTATGGACGAACATGTTTATTATCTATCTTTCGTTTAATTTTATTTGTTGATTAAATTCTTACCAATAATTGCTCGAATGAAATGAATAAAATAAGTAAAGACCAATTTTTAAAATTTTTTAAAAGAAATATTATTAAAATTAATCTACATCATACAGTAATATAATTTTTTTAAATTCTATTTAGCTAAATTTAAAAAGTAATATTTTAATAATACGAAATTAAATGATACTCATTATCATTTTTTGAGTAACATTGATATTTAATTCTCGATTTAATTGGAAAAATAATGCCTTAAATTTTTCTTTCAGTTGCCTTAAAGTTTTCTTCAGTCGCGCTTTAAAAATGATTTGAGCTCTAAAATTTGGTTCATTAATTATTTTTCATTTTGACAACTTGCTGAATAAGTTTTTGAACAAAAGATGTTTTATTTTGTTTTCTTGAAAATAAGTTTTTTTAATTGTTCTTCCATTAAATTTTTTTTTCAAAACACGGTTTAACTGCCATTTGTGCGATGATTGTGAGAGAGGTCTTTGTAAAAATTTTAAAAAAATTCGACTTCAATACCTTTTTATTAATATATATTTTAAAATTATAATTTGAAAAATAAATAAATAAATTTTTCCTGAAAATAAACTTATTCAAAATTTTTAATAATTTGAGTGATTCATTTTACATTTCATTCCAACATTGTATGAGAGTAAAAAATATAATGCAGACCACTTTCTCATCATCGAACATTATTGATACGGGTTTATTTTCATTAATCCGTAAAAAAAACATTTATTATTCAACTGAATTTTCTTTCTAAGTTGAATTTTTTTACTCAACTAATGTCATAGAGACAACGCAATTCAAAAAATATAATTTTTTGAATTTTTCATTAGAATTTTTAAATAGGTTAGAAATGGAGGACTAGCCTTCTGTCGACTAGTTAGTTATTTTTTCGATAGTCATATAAACTTATGATCTTCGGAAGTTATCCGTAACTGATTTATCTTAAATCATCTTTAAAATGGAAATCTCATTCATAAAATATTTTATATATGAAATTGAAAAAATTCTAAAGTAAGTGATTAAAGACATCCAAATTTAGATTTTAAAAATGTTTTGGTTGTAATTGTTTATAAAAAAGTATATAATTCAAGTTATATGTGCTATACATTATATTTAAATATTATATATATTATATTTAATATAATATATATATAAATTATGCCATTATAAAGGTAGAGAAAATTAAATTTAATCTATTTTATACTGTATGAATCTTCGTAGAAAATGCTTTATAAATGATGGTGCATTGAGATTTAATAAATTTTCTGTCTCAAAAAAAAATAAATTTCCTTTTCAAATGTTAAGAACATAATTTGTTAAATTTATTTCTTTAAAAAAATGTTCATTTAATTAAGAAAATGCCAGCAGACAAAACACGAAGTGTTGATTGTTCTAGTCTTATGTTGATCAAATTTTGAAATCAGTATACTAAAAAAAAATATAATTCTATTTTGATATTAAAAAAATATTTGTGTAAGGAAATTTATAGTGCCCATTATAATTGTTGTACTCTTTAATTAAATTTTTCCCTTTTAATGGATAAAAAATTGGTTTTTTTGAAAAGTTTGCAAATATGTAAAATATTTAAACTGAAACTTTCTTAAACTTATATTCATAAATGACGGTAGACATTTCCGTCTAAATTTGGGAATGAATGATTTAGACTTAAAAATCAGAATATTTGTTCAGTTCGGAATAGAAATAATGATAATAATATTTTTAATATTAATAATAAATAACTTTATAGAAAGTTAGTTGTAAAAATTATCGAAAAAAATCGATTTCTGTTATACAACGATTTGTTTATTGTTTAAAATGTTTCTGATTTTTTCGCCTTTTCAGGAAAATGCTCTTATTTTGATATAAGCTAATTTTTTACATCAGGAATATTTTATTTTTCAAAAGCGGTGCAATGAAATTTTTTGGCAGCATAAACGTGAAATTTTGAATGTCTGATTTTAAAGTTGCAGGTTTAAAATTTCCTCATCGAATTTTTTAAAATTTCAATACAAAAATTTTTAATATTTCTCTATCAGTTTTTTTTTATGCCATTGAAACTTATTTTGACTGATTTTTTTTGCTATTTGGCTTAGTCCGTGAAATAGTATACGTTAAGTAATAAATTTTAAATATTTTGTATTCTTTTCAAATTTAGAGAAATTATTCACCCAAAGAATTTTTTTTTTAAACGTATCAAAATTTTTCAATTGCACTGCTTAGCTCAAGTATCTTTCGCTTATTTACATAGAAGTTTTTTTCAAAGTATTTTAAAATACAATACATTTATTCTGTCAATTTTTAGAATTCGAGATAATTAAAAATTTTTTTTAACAATATAGAAATTTGCCATGTGTTCGTGAAAGTTACATTTCAGTGGTGAATATTAAATAATGGCTGGACGTAAACATTTCTCGAAATAATTTAGTTCTTAATAATTCATGAATGAGCGTAAAAATTTCACATTTCTTTAATACGAGACATCAAATTAATATTAAAGCACGTTTACGTCTAAGGACAGAAATTCATACCTTTATTATAAATATCTACTTAAATTTTTTTTCGAAAAATCCATTAATTTTTTTCCATTTTTTTCGTAAAAAGTAATATCAGGATTGATACTTATAAAAGCTTCTATTTTATATATCTTTTAGTGTCCGAATAATGGAAAAATAATTACGTGTATCTACCCAGCCGGATAAAATTAATACGAAGCAGGATTCTCTTAAAAGCAAA
Organism: Ricinus marginatus; assembly: GCA_028565995.1. NCBI lineage: Eukaryota > Metazoa > Arthropoda > Insecta > Psocodea > Ricinidae > Ricinus > Ricinus marginatus. Next base: position 36,835 of record JAOWBB010000295.1, on the reverse strand, counting down.
CAAGTTTTACCAACTTATTGTTTCTTTTTTAATTAAGTGTTCAGAGCTTCTAGGTTATACTAGAATGTATACGTTTTAAGGATGTCGTAAAAATTTTTGATTTTTCTGTTTCATCATTCAAATGTAATTCGTGGAGGCCAATGATTTTCAACCTTTTTCATCTCATGACATTTTACTAATTAAATTTCTGCTGCAATCTTAAATTTTAATAATATCAGATAATGAATATAATCTAAATTATATTTATTAGAAATCAATCGACTTTTATTAATATTATATTAATTTTTATGTGAATTTGTAACATTGAAATCTCGCAAGATTATATTTATCTTTAACATTTAAATTATATTTTATCTTTAAGCTTTTCGTCATAACATTGTTAAAAATCTCATATTCACTTTTATATTGAATTTAAATGTTAATCTTATTCGTTAATGTATTGTATGAAATCAATGAGCCAACGATTTAATAATTGTTGATTTACAAATAATATTTTGCATATTTTTATTTATTTCATCAAAGTTATAATCATTCAACCCTCATCGAAACTTTCTCTAAAAGTATCTCATTCCATTTAGCTTTAAGATCTATGTCCTGAATAAACTCCGCAGCTCTCATTAAAGTTCTGCCCCAAAATTTTTATCCTCTAGTGCTTTCGATTTTTATTTTCTGCCTATATGCACGTATTTTGATCCGGACATCTAAAAATTTCGTGTAATTTAATTTTTCGCTGATGTGGTCAGAAAATTTAAGTTTTCGTTTAGCTTATTAACTGTCAAAAAATCCGTTTTTGAATAATTTTATTTAGGAAAATGTCTGTGGATTAAAATCTGCTAAAGTTACAGTCGAAATTTTTTTTTTTTTTTTTTTTTTTGAGACAAACCGGTATAAAAGGAATGTGAAATTAACGCTGTCGTGAAATACCTGAAAATTTTAGTGGTAGTCTAAACGGTTCCACAAACCGTTCAGAAATTGTTATAAATTATATTTTATACTTCATTCAGTGCCTAAAGCACTTGCCTGTTAACAATATATTTAATCAAATTGTTTTAAAATTTGGACATTACACATCTATTTCCGTAAATGATTATAAATTATTAATTTCCCTTTTTTTGTTTTCCATTCAGTAATGCCACCAATTTTACGTGAATCAAATCGGAAGTGGACCAAAAAATTTTTAACGGAAAACACGTCGAAGTTCTATATTTATTATTTTTATGATCGATGATTTTCAGTTCATAAAAGAGATAGTAGGTAATTGATGGTTTCCAACTAAGAGGTAAATGAAATTATAAAAGCATGTTTTACCATTCCAGTGAAAATTTGTCCCTGGCTGCGCGATCGAAAAATCAGCGGGTTCATTTTTATAAATTGAAATTATTATCCCGCGTTATAAAGATATTCTGAGGAATTCGAAGCATTTCCATGCTTGCGAGTTAGTCGTTAAGGAACTGCAGTTTTAAAAACAGTCGCGAGAAATTTGCCACGTGAAAAAGAGTCTCAAATCGAAAAGTTCCCGTTTTGGACAAGGCCACGGTACCCGTCGCCGGATTTTTTAAACCGTGCGTTCTTCGTCTATGGTTGAGGCCGAAAGATAAATTTAAAATTTGCTCATTTATTTTCATCGTCGCATTCAACTCTTTGCTTTCAAATAAAACTTCGTCGAAGGAAAATTTTTCCTTCCGATTCTATTTCAACTGAACGAATTTTCATCGTATAAAAATTAGTACAATAAATAATCTATTATCATTTAAACTTATCAAAATCCATGCGTATACGTGGATATACGAGGCCGTGGTCAGTTCCAGTAAAATAAAGAATTTTATTCTTGTTTTTTTTTATGCAGTATAAACTTTAAAAAAAAAAATCAGTGTGATATCTCTCTGAAGTGTGGCATTGCTTTAATCGAAAAAAACTTTCTATCCTTCACTTGTAGCCGACCAATTCGATTGCTCTATGGTCAAATGATTATTGGGGCCACGTGATTAAAGGTCATTTCTCTATCATGCAGTAATGACTTTGGAGCAAATTTCATTAGTTTCCTTTTCTCCTATCTCAAAAGGTCATGGGTGGAAATTTATCCAAACGGGATGCAATGAATGTTGACGTTCCCGAAATTCAAGAGCTTTTGGCGAGGGATCCGTGGCTGAAACCCTTTGAAAAGGAAATTCGAAGGAGGTAAAATTCTACTTACTGATTATGATTTGTAATTAATATTTAAAGAAATTTTTTAATACAAACCCGTTTGGTATTATTTTTACAATAAATAACCAGTTGAATTATAAAACTAGTATGAATTCTGAAGCTTGTTTCTTTGAAAAATTTGTCTCTTTATAGGTTTAATTTTAAAAAAAATTTTGATCTTCCAGTGACTTGTATTGAAATGAAGTGGACAAGTAATGTCAAAGTCATGATCATTTTGATCATGATTTAGAAACAGCTTTGTAACAATATTTTTCAAGGAGGAAATTATAATATAAAAAGTACTTAATGTTTAAATTTTTATAACTTGAGAAATATTTAAAAATTTTGAAGTTTGTAGTATTTGTTTAAGCAGCAACTTTTGTTTTAATAAATTTATTAATTAAATTAATACATTCATTTTCAAATACTTTTATATATACACTTTAAATAGATTTTTGTTTCTTTGTGAAATTTTGTAAATTAATATATACATCTAAATAAGGAAGAAATAAGAAATCATTTCAATTTATTCTTTCATTGCAAGACAGACATATCCCCTACTATATGTACATAAAACTGTTTCAAGGTATCTATTCCAATTTCTGAATTTCATTATTTTTATAACTCTAAAACCAAATTATTGATTTTTTATTTCCATGATTTTTGCAATCATTTTTAATCATAATTATTCAATCATTTTTAAGTATAAATTTTACACATTTTTCACTTTAATATTTGTCAGAAAAATTTATTTTCTAATATAAATAGAGTAAGATTTTGTTTTCTATGTATTTTCTGTAATCAGTACTTGAATGACATTAGGCTGAACTTCAATGGACATTACTATATCCCTTTTTTACATTCTATGTATAATTGACCATTCTAATTTTTTTTCTGTATTTATGTCTAATGTTGAAACATTATTTCATTTTCAGACATGCTGTCTTTCAGGACTATTTGGATAAAATTAATGAGTTTGAGTCTGGTCTAGATGGCTTCACTAAAGGCTATCAATATTATGGAATGATTTTTAATGAAGACAATTCAGTTACCTGTAGGGAGTGGGCACCAGGAGCAAAGCAATTGTATCTTACTGGAGAATTCAGTATGTTACACATTTTAAATGAAAAGCTATTCATTTAAATAATAAAATAAAATTAATGACTATATTGTTTTCTTTTAAGGATTAGATTTAAAAAAAAAAAAACAAATTTAACCTTGTAATATTTGATTTTCTAATATGAGTTAGAGGTAATGAAGAAATTACATTAAGGAAAGAAGCTGCAACTGGGTAAAAGTTTTGTTAACCTTTTATTAAGGAGCTAATCTACCAAAAAAATGGTATGAAGCCATTGGATTAAATCAACCATTCTCTGCTTCCATTCAGACAAATTTGATTTTGTTGAAGTTTCTTCAAATATTTTAACATTCAGTGTCACTGTTTTATAAATTAAAAACCATTTTTCAAGTACAGTTTTATTGCAGTAATATTTAACACAATAAAATGAAATCTGAAGCTGTTAAAAATTTTTTATTACTATCTAAACTTAGAAAAAATGTAAAACCTTAGTGTTTGCAATAATTTCTTGTACTATTTCACATGTGTTTTTCAACAATATTTTTAAATTAGCACTTTTTTTTTTAACTTTCTTAATACCTAGCGGAAATGAATTTTTGTAAGTTTAAGTGTTTTTATAATTCGAAATGTTCAAAAACTCAATTGCAGATAACTGGAACAGGGAAAGCCATCCCTTTAAAAGTTTACCCTATGGAAAATGGGAATTACATATTTCAGCTAACGAAGATGGTTCCTGTCCCATATCACATCTCTCAGAAACTAAGGTTGATGTCTGTCGCATAATATATTCTACATTGCCTCATTGCATTCACTTACAATAATTTGTTATGAAACTTGTAGATAGTTGTAAGGACCAGTAATAATGAATTGGTTGATAGATTATCACCGTGGGCTCCTTATGTTGTGCAGGCTCCCGAGCAAGAAGGGTACAATTTCAGACAGAAAGCTTGGAATCCATCATGTAAATATCAATTTAAGCAAAACTTGCCTCCGAAGCCTGAAAGTTTGAGGATATATGAATGTCACGTTGGAATTGCTACCAACGAGCTCAGGATTGGCACCTACAAAGAATTTGCCCAAAAAATCATTCCGAGAATAAAGACACAAGGTATTGTGTAAATATCATTTCTATTTAGATTATGATAAACGATAAATTGCTTTTCTTTTGATCTTTTCTTAACTTCCACTGAGCCCCTAATAAAATATTTACTTTTCAATAAAAATTGTAATGAGTTGATTTAGAAAACTTACTTAGCTTCCCTTGCAGGCTACAATGCAATCCAGTTAATGGCCATAATGGAACATGCATATTATGCTAGTTTTGGTTATCACGTAACAAGTTTTTTTGCTGTTTCGAGGTAATTTACATAATTGCAATCGCAAAAAGTTCGCTTTTTCTATTTTGAATTGACTTTTTCCAAATTCTGATGCTTTCCCATATTATATTAACAGCTAATCTGACACACTTTTTCATTCACGAAAAACCAAGGATTTTTCAGTGGAAGATTTTTTTTTTTTTTTTTTACTTTTCAGCCGGTTTGGCACTCCGTATGATCTAAAATTTTTAATTGATACGGCTCACGAGCATGGACTCTTCGTGCTTTTGGATGCTGTCCATTCCCATGCCTCAAAAAACGTCCTAGATGGGCTCAATCAGTTTGACGGCACGAATGCCTGTTATTTTCACGATGGTCCAAGAGGAGAACATCAACTGTGGGATAGTCGCATTTTTAATTATTCTGAGTGAGTTTTAAAAGAAAGTACGATAAAACTTTAGAAAATTAAAAATTAATCTAATTTTTTTGGATCTCTAATTGAAATTGTTAGATAAAAATGTTATAATATTTTTACAGGATTGAAGTTTTGCGATTTTTGCTGTCGAATTTGCGATGGTACATGGAAGAATATAAATTCGACGGTTTTCGATTTGATGGAGTTACATCAATGATGTATCACAATAGAGGTATGGGTCAAGTATTCACCGGCAGTTACGAAGAATATTTTGGTTTAAATGTGGATACGGATAGTTTAGTTTACCTTAAGCTAGCGAATTATATGCTTCATCATCTTTATTCCAATGTTATTACAATTGCGGAGGTTAGTTAGTGAATTTATACCTTGATATGAAAAATCGTGGGTACGTTGAAATTTAGATTTTTAAACCTTGGAAAATATTATTTTGGGCAACGAACTTTTGGATAAATTCTTTCAAGAACGGCGTTTTGATTTTAAATTTTATTTTTGCTTTATAACGGAGACAAACATCCTTCGAATCGCCATTTTTATTTTTAATTTCGCAGGATGTGTCGGGCATGCCCGGTTGTTGTAGACCGGTTTCCGAAGGTGGAATCGGTTTTGATTTTCGGCTTGGTATGGCAATTCCGGATATGTGGATCAAATTTCTGAAGGAGGTGAAGGATGACGATTGGAACATGGGCAAAATAGTTCATACCTTGACCAACCGTAGGTGGATGGAGAAAACGATCGCTTACGCCGAATCCCACGATCAGGTTAATAAATGTACTAATTTCGCAAAAGCCTTTGTTATTTCGAGATTGTGTTTTCATTCAAATTAATTCATGCCACGTAACTTTCCAAGGCTTTGGTGGGCGACAAAACCATCGCTTTCTGGCTAATGGATAAAGAAATGTACACTCACATGTCCGTAATGTCCGATCCAAATCCAGTGATCGATCGAGGATTAGCACTGCATAAGATGATCCGGCTTATAACTCACGGTTTGGGAGGAGAAGGCTACCTAAACTTCATAGGTGAAAGATCAAAATTTTGCTTCATCCGAGAGAATGACGTTTGACAAATGAAATCAATTTGGTAAATAAATTTTTTTTTAGGAAATGAATTCGGGCATCCGGAATGGTTGGATTTTCCGAGAGAAGGAAATGGAAATTCCTTTCATTATGCCAGGCGACAGTGGAATTTGGTTGATGACGATTTGCTGAAGTATAAATTTCTCAATAATTTCGACAGAGTTGTAAATAATTTGGAAGAAAAATATGGATGGCTACATAAAGATTCGGTAAGTGATTTTTACTTCTTAATCCAGTGTTTGTCAAATTTCCTTTATACGAAAACTTATTAATAAGGCAAAAATATTCGTATATTATTGTTATTCAGTAAATATATACATAATCTATTTATCATACATTTCATCTTTTTTGTAACTTTTGGCGGTTCGTTATGTATCACCACCAGGGTTACGTAAGTTGTAAACATGAAGATGACAAAGTGATTGCATTCGAGAGAGCTGAGCTGTTGTTTCTGTTCAACTTCCATCCCAGCAAGAGCTTCACGGATTATCGCGTGGGATTAGAACTTCCGGGATTGTATCGGGTTCTGTTAAGCTCCGACGACGCTCAGTTCGGAGGTTTCAATCGAATAAACACCTCGGTTGTGCACCACACGTTCGAGGAAGGATTTAACGGCAGGCGATATTCGTTAATGGTAATTCTTTGAAGTCTTCAGTTCACTAGTCCTAAGACTTTTCTTAACGAGTCTTGGTTAGATCTCATTTGTTGAATAAGGATTTGTGTGGATAGACCATTTCGAAGTTTTTTAAAGGGAGAATCTTGGTTCCAGGTGTATTTGCCTTGCCGAACTTGCCTGATACTGGGAAGAAAATGATGAAGCCGACCTTATTAGTTGAATGATCTCTTTTTTATCCATCCCAAAGCAGTTGTGGATCGTCTTTAGATTAAATTTCATAAGAAAAAGTCAATAATGTCTTGTCGTTCGTTGCCTGAATAAATAAATATGAAAGCATCTTAAAGAAACTTTTTTTTTTATATTTTTTTTCTGTTTAAACATTTGCTAATAATTTAGATAAACCGAGTTAAATTCTTTTACAGTGAAAGGCTTTTTTCGTCGTCACCTTAAATATCGGTTTTTATTTTTACATTTCTTTTTTTTTTTTTTAAGACAACCGTGAAAGGTAAAAAAAGTTTTAGGCATCCAAGTGGACGACATGTACAGTAATGCAAGTGATAAACATCCAGAATCCATCTTTTCAGTGCAGCAACGAGTTACTTTTCCGTTCAGAACCTTTTTTTTCTAATGGCCGAAACGTGTTTTCGTGAAACGTAAATTTTTTTTTTTTTTTTTTAAATTACATGCAGCCGCAGGATTCTATTGTCATGTTAGGTAGAGTTTTTTGCGTTATCGTGTTATTGTCGTACATGAATATTAATTGGATGGATGACAAACGGGTGGCCGTGCAACACGGAGCCAGTTCAAGCTTTTTTCCATCCTGAATTAATTTCTGAAAAAGAGGAGAACCCGAAATTTTTATTTAAACCGCGGCAGTTTTAAAAAGTGTCTCACTGAAATGCGAAATGAAATTACCCTAATAACGGAACTGTAAGCGGTTCCGCTCAGTATCAGGGAGGCGGCATTGGAGCAGGAGCCTCTGCAGAAATAAGCTTCGTATCCCCGAGGCTGTATGATCCAGTCGTCCCAGCCTATGTCGGCGAAGGAAATGTACAGTTTCTCACGACAGCATTCAGATATCCCCGGCATGCAGTTCACGTTTCTCTTCGGGCGTCGCCTCTGACGGTTACGAGAAAATCGCATTAATTCCTCCTCCTTTCGGAATTCGGTCTTGCTCCCGGACGGCACAATTTTACCTTTCTGTTCGTCTCCGTGTTTATCGCCAAAAAGGGCTGATTTTCCGATTCGATGGCGACGGGAGTGGATGGACTGGAGTAGCCGCACGTCTTGCACAGGATCTGTATCGTGCGGCGGCGTTTGTTGTCCTCGAGCCACTTCCTTATGCTCTGAACGAAATCCAGCTTAATCCATCCTTCTGAAAAAGATCCTTTTTATTGAATGCACGAGTGCCGGGATTCGCGATCGAGATGCAAATCATCTACCTTCGATCTCCGTGACGTGACTTTCGAGGACGTAAACGTTTGGGGCTCCGTCCGGTCGCTTCGATTCCAGCACCTCGGAGTAGATGAACGTGTGGTTGACGTGGGAGTCGTCGAGGAAATCCTTCGTTTTGTACACCCAGAGGTCCGTTTCTGCCACGTCTTCGATTTCGAGGTCCTTCGGCAAGTGGAACGTGAAGCAGGCGACGGGGTAGTTGGATCGGGAAATTCCCTCGCATTTTGAGCTTTCTGGAAGGGAGAAGGAGACCGGTCAGTCCCGGAGTGTGCGACCGACGGAGGGAGTCGAAAAATTGCCCCGCAGTGCGGGAATCGGCGGCGTTCGTCGTTTCGCTCGATCACCCGCGAAAAAAGCATCTCTCCCGAGAGAGCGTCGCGGAGAACGCAGAGATCGACAGGGATTCCTCGCTGACGCGATAATGAAGATAAAAGAAAATTTGGTCGCACGAATGCAGGAAAAGACCCTGCGCAAATGGCCGGCAGTGTGTGCAGCCGCGTTTGCTGCATTGATAAGGCTCGCTCTGATTGACAAGCGTTGCCCCTTGGTGACTTCGCATACATGTTCCGAGTGACGCATACTTTTCACAACGTCCGCGCGTGAATCCTTCCGATGGCGGATTTTTCGAGTTTATCGCGGGGCCGGCGCCGTCCTGTGCCCCGGCTCCTTCCTCTGGGGCGACAAAATTCCCTCTTTCCCGACGTCCATATGGCCGATGAGGAATCCTTGAAAAATCAAAGTCAGAAGTTCGGCGCACACTTTTCCTTTGACCCGGTCACAATTTCACTCTATTTCTCTACTTTTTTTTTCGTATCAAATCTACGAGTTTACAGGAAACTTTTTTTTTTTTTCTCTCTCTCTCGAAGATGTTTCCTATTTGCATTATCAGTCTTTATTTATGTTTCTGGATGTTTTAATTTGTTTTTGATGATTCATCACCCGCAGATAACTACAGGTTCGATGCGAACCGCTCGCACCGGAAAATTCCGCACTTCCGACAGCTTATCCGGCGTTCTTTCTTCCTTGTTCGGCTATTTTCACCTCTCGGCACGCTTCCCGCCGCAGCTGCCGCTTACGAAGACCTCTTCGCGGCGGATCGCTTCCTTTTCCAGGATGCCGGCCGAATCGTTCAGAAGTCCGCTGTCTCTCCAAACAATGTTTTCACGAACTTCGCCAACGGTAGGTAACCCCTAATCAGTGGATTCAAACGGTATCCCAGCGTCGTGAGAAGGACAACCGGAATGAGTCCGAGCATTTTTTTAACAACATGAAAATCATCTTCAATTGTAATGGTTCCGTCATCAAACATGACTCGTGTCGTTAATTATTATATAATAACTTCGGTTAGAAGCAAAAGGAATGACATTTTGTCAATTTCTTCTTTTCTAATCCATTTACGAACGCTTAAAAACACAAATCCTCGCCTGTCTGCATCCCTTCTGGTTTTCTTTATTCCCTTCCGGTTGGGCAAAGTCGCAAGCGTTATGCGAATGATGGTGCTTTACGGCGCCTCATCCTAGGATCTCGTTGGCTCCTATCCCGCTCCGTACCTTCAGCAGAAAAAACTGTTCGACAGCTCCCGGGATATGGGAATGGGGATGCACAAGCGCCGTCGTGGAAATTGCCTCCCCATCGGGCTCCCGCAAAGTCCCCGATACAGAAACGTGTTGGATCCGGCAGCAAAAAGGCTGCCCGCGTAGTCCTCTTCGAATTATCACGGCGCGACGGCAAAACGTAAATGGAATTTTCATGGACCTAGTTTAAATGCGTTTTCTTAATGGGAAAACAAAATTTTAATAATTCGTTTCCGATTTAAACGTGTAAATGAAGCACAAACTACGGATATTTCGGTGTTTCATGGCGTGCCTTGATGCCTTAAACCATTCTTCCCTCAGGACGTCCTGGGCTTTTACATTTTTGCAGTTTAACGCAGCGAAGCAAGAATCTTGAGGCCGATTCGTAAACATTTTTCCGAACCTTATACACGTTTCTTCATATGCAAACTTAACTGTTCCATGTCATTCGATGATGCAGCACTTCGGCGAAGCAAGGCCCCGAGCACCACAGTGATATGCCGATGGGGTTTTACCGCATTTCAGGTTTTTGCACTGAGCTCAAGTCGATTCGCCTTTCGAGCACCGTATGAGGACTGTGGAGGTTTCGACGGGCCCCATCCGGGCCGCACTTGTTCATACGTTCGCCAGTTTTTTGGGAAAATCCGCTGTGCGGATGAAGGTGACTCCCTAACTGCCCTTACCTTCCGGAAACAAGATGACCTGATTCGTTTTGCCGAAGAAGTCATCGTCCTCCTGGAACTGTCGGTCGTGCACGCTTTTGTACATGTTGCTCCGGTACATGTTCTTCGTCATGATGGGTATCGGAAGCTTGTTAGCCGGTGGTGACACTTTCGGCACCTCCTTCAGCTTCAGCTTCTTCAGAATCTGCTGCTTTATGAACTCCACCCGGAGTTCGGCGAGTTCCTTGTCGTTCACCTCGGTCTTTATGTTGGAGCACCCGGGGCAGTAAGAATTTTCGGGGCGATCGAAAAAGGACAGAAACGCCTCGTTCAGAACATGATCCTTTCCCTCTTCCAAGGTGACCGGGGCGCAAACGGACACGAAAAGTATCAGGGAGATAATTGTCGACATCCTGTGATTGCAGGTACCTGAAACATTTTTTCGTGGTGAGAAATCGATTCCAGAGATTTTTCTGTTGCTCCGGAGAGAAGCGGGAGCGTTCGTCAAATTCCGAAAGGGGTTCGCAATTGACGGCGTCCGACCCACAGGAAGCTGGATCAGCACTTACCGTATTTTCCGATTTCCCTAATCATATATTAACGGGGGTAATGTTAGCAACTCGTTTGCTCCTTCCCAACATTCGCCTTTCTCAGGATTCTACTTCTCTCTCGAAACGGAAGGAAAAAAATTCGCGATTTGGGTTCGCGGCATTAGACAGGCCACTGCAATGAATATCAGTCACATAGATAGCCGTCAGTCCTTGGATTCTTCCATTGCAAGCTTTCATTAGATTTGCATTATGTGTTCTGAAGGTTGCACTACAGAACAACGTAAATTACTCTTCATGCGAGCACGTCGGGCGTTGGTTTTCTTAAGCGATTTTAAGGTTTTTCCGGCTATTCGCCGGGAGAAAACGACTCGATCGGTGCCTCGGAAGCTTTTCCACGGAGCCTTCCTCTGTCGGGGGCCTCGCTAATCGAGGATTCCGCATTTCTGATTCGATTCTTTATTTACTTGCCCGGTTTTGTCCCTCTCGCCAGGAACGAACATTTCTTGCTGATCTATCAATAGATAATATTTGTTTTTCCTTTTACGTTCGTCTCCATCACTAACGCGTCATTCCCCGAATGCGTTCAACGGAAAGTATTTAAAAAAGAGTGGGAAGGCCGGGAGTCTGATGCCTCCGGTTCCTGCCGAACGTGGAAAGGAGCCGGAGGTTCCTTTTACCGAAAGGTTTCCAAAAAGGTTTTCGAATCGTTTCCGCAATCTCGGAGGCTCGCGCCCCGCGACAGCTTCCACATCCATCGACCGGAGTCGATGCCGGAAGTCGGGGGGTTCGAAATAATCCGACGGTCCGCGTGCGGGAGACGGTAAATCAAATTTGGCGTCTGCCCCCGGCAACGGGACGCGAGGAAGATCAACGTGGAAATGCTGTCGGAATTACAAGGGGGGGTACGGGGGGGGGGGTGGATGCTCCCTCTTATCCGTTATCTCGTGCACTGTGCTGCGCAGTGTCATCTCGTGGCATTGCGCTGATCGAGAAAAGCGGACTCCCGATGCGGCAGGCAGAAAGGGAAAAACGGAAAATTTTGTACGGGATTTTCATACTCACGATTGAAAATTTCGGACCCGTCCTAAACGGCAGTCTGCACTTCCATATTTAGTAAACAAATGAGAGAAACTGAAATTTCTCCACGGTTTGTGTGTTTGGTGAATATTGAAATGATGATATTGATATCTGACGCTTTGCCCATTGGTTCTCACAAGATCAAAAGTTCATATCATGCATCGCATATAGCTTTGTAGTTTTCGTGTTCGACACTTTTTACGAGACGTCTTAATGTATGCACTTTCGAGAATTCGCATGGAACCGCAGCGGAAAAAGTAAAAAGATTCGATTCGGATGAGGAAGCAGTGCCCGCAGCCGCTGCCGGAGTCCGTCAGCTCTTCGTTCGCCATTTCGTACTTAATTTTCATAATTTATCGAGGAAAAAAAAATTGAAAAACTTACAAAAAACATCAATTAAGCTATGACCCACCTTATCTCTTCTGTATTAAAATACAGCAGCGCAAATGGTTAATAATTACAGTTCAAATCTCTCGGATTGCTGGGATCTGCGAAATCCGTGCACAAAGTCAATTTTCCCTTGCGTACATTTTAAGGGATCAGAACACCACCTCGGCAAAGGGATCAGAAATATATTCCGATCTTGAATATTTATTCATGTATCCCATGCAATAAGTATAAAATTATTATTTTTAACTGAAAATTTTACATTTTGGCAGCACTTGAATACGTTTCGGATCACAATCGATAAAGCAGAGTGGGTGAATATTTACATCAGTACGTATTTCATTTTAAAAAAAGAAAATTGTCCTTCTAACAAGAACACGAGCCTGTTCAAACATGTTCGAAATAACGTGAAAATCAAAGTTGACAATTTATTCTTTCACTCTTGCTGCAGCAGCAAACCACAAAAGAAACTGAATATCTTATTCCGTAATAAAACTGCCCATTATCTATTTAACTTTTCTGAAAGATCACATGTCTGGAATGTCTAATTCGCGGCATCATTTTCATTTAGTCTTCATGTGTAATTTGTGATACATTCAAATGCAAAAATCTCACAAAATGAGAGGTTGATTATTTGCATTGTCATGTGGAATTAAGAAATGATGGAATAATAATTGTGCCTTTCACGATTCGAAGATTTGTAGATTCTTTTTCAGCTATCTTCATAACATTATAGTATGCCCTATTTATCCCTCTTATATGTGTGCATGCAATTATACACTTGACAAACGTGATTACCGTCTGGCAAATAAAATTACAAAACGAAAAAAATTCCGAAAATCTTTGATTAACATCAAACCATCTGAGTAAAAAAAAAAAATTAATAAATAATATGGAAAATGATTACAGGCTTTAAATAACGCAAGAATGTATTTACTTATTGTGAAGTTTTCATGTTTTACAATTGATTAATTCTAAATCACTATGTGCTCATCATCCCTCGATTGTTTTTCATTTTCATGGAGATAATTTTATCTAACTTATAGAATTATATCTACTTATAAAGTTGCTATGCTGGCTAACATTTTTTTTTTATCCACACACAAACTACTGTTATGTCTTACGGTAATAAATTTTGTTCTCATTTGTGTTCTCAATTTTCATGTTCTGCTTCGACCATCTTTTCGTTTTTCCCTACGAATTTATTTTCAAAGAGGCGAAATGTTAACTCCGTGGCGCCTTTTCTCTTGGCGGATCCGTTACGTATGTCAGTTCGTTGAGATAGTACCTGCAACGAAATTTTAAATTTCCCTGATTGTGTTTGACACGTTGCCCGCGTCATTTCTGAACACGCTCATTAATTAAACTCATGGGTGCGTTCTCAGAGCGGTTTATCGACATTCCTTCGGATGGCGTTATTTTTGATTTTAAGAGGTCAAATTCTTTACTCAGACCGCTTACAGCTGTTGGAATTTCGTCATCTAGATTTCTAAAAATAAACCGAATAAATCTTCGTTTTTTTTTTTTTTTCATTCACCAAATTAAATGTGAATCGAACGAAAGACGATATTAAAAATAAATTATGTGCGTTTTCCAACCTCATCTGGTTAAAAAAAAAAAAAAAAGCCACGCTCATTTTGCCGGTACGTAGGAAGTAATTGATAAAATTTGAGCTTATTACCAGTTTTGAGCATCATTACAATCAAAATTGAAATTCCAGTCGCAAACTCGATATTCTTGGTTAAAACTGGTATCATTATCGCATATGTAGGGAATTCTTCGTCCGTCCTCGTCGCACATGTGAAAGATTTGACAGTGGTGCTCTTGGTCGGCATAGAATCCCACAGCACGATTTGAGCAATCGAAAGTGAACGTGACGTTCGGCAGTTCTTCCCATCTTTTGGCCCTGTGCAATACCTTCACGTTTCTATCTTCGTCAGGAGCAGGTTTTGAAAATACATAAGCATAGGCTATACAAGTAGTCACTATTAAGACTTGTTTGATCATTCTGACCTTGCTGAAAGAAAAAACACATAACGTTTTAACTAATTGAATTTATTTCTGAATGATTTGCTCTTTTTGAGAAAGTTTTCCATAATGTTTGTAACATGTAAATATTCAATAAATCCCTTTTTCGCTGTGGCATTCCGAATGATATCACGTTGACGGTACAACTTCCCGATGGTTGTCCAATTTTTTAATGTGTGCCATCGACCAAAAACTGTTGCGGGTGGAAAATCTGGATTGATGGGACCACCTTCAATTTTCGGCAACTTTTGGCGATCTTTGTTTTCCAAAAATTTTCATCAATATAAAGTCACGTAAAAAGGTAGTAAATTAAGACCAGTGACCATGTTCACCACTTTCTCCTTTTAACATTTTAAAAGGACTGGTTTATGTTTTCCTATATCTTATATAACGTATCTTCTGTTTGTCCACAATATCCCTGATTGAGTCGATTTATTCCCAACTCAAATAATATCTTTGTACAAATAAACCGGCGTTCCGCTGAAAGCATTTTCATTTTATTTAATGCACCCGGACGGTTCCCAACGATTCTACTCTTTTAAAAGATCGAAAATCCCTCATTTCCTCCTTTTACATCGGGGAAAATTGAATAACTTTTTTTCTTGTCAAAAAATTAAGAGAAAACAGGAATAAAAAGTCGGAGATCTATATTAACGGCTTCTGCGGCAACTTACAGGGGCGAAAAGCAACAAAGGTTAGGAGAAATAATTCAGCTATGATCACAAAAATCAAAAATGCATCACCGATCTTTATGATGGTCATCCACGAAGTCGAAAATCAAGTTTTTTCATAACATCCGAAAAATAGTCCTTCTCTTACCATGAAATTACCTAATTCATAATGGGCGTAATACAAAGCAGAATGTTATGTCAAAATGGGCATTGACGTTCCGCAAACTCTTTTGCAATTCTAAAATTTGCTTCCTAATAAAATATGTATATGAATGTTGTAATGATCTACATGTATTTTTTTAAAGAACCTTTGGGGAACTGCACCGCTCATTTCAGTTATTGCGCTTTGAAGCAGCAATGAGAAATTTTAATTATTGAAAAATTTTACAAATTTCTTTAAAAAGAATCACATCATCAAATGGTGGAACAGGAAAATTATTAAATTAAAAGAAATTTCGATATAAACATATAGTGAACGAAAATATGTTATCGATGATGTTTAAAATATGTCTAAGGGAAAAAGCAGAAAAAATAATTTCAATTAGCAAAATAGTGCTTCATATATAGGTATTATATAAATGGGATTACATCGATATCGTCAGTTATGTGTGATAATATTATGCATAATAAACTCATAAATATGACATATTTAAAAAACTCGTGAAAAATTTGAAAACGACAATTACTCTCAAATTTCCTATCAAACAACGCAGAGGACTTAAAATTCCGTTAATATATCAATGAATATTATAGGTTAAATTAATTAGTTGAGAAAATTATAACTCGATGAGCGCGAAAAACAGTTCCTTGATACCATATACCTGAAATTAAACGTAACAAAGGCGGGAGTGTCTCTTCTTGATTGTATTCAAAATCAGTGTATTCGGAGACAATTAAACTGAAATGAATCTTAAGAAGAGAGAAACTTGCAAAATTGAGAAAATTTAACATCTAAATTTTTCAGTGGAATATGTACTCTCATCTGTCGAAGTTTTCTCTCGAGAAATGGTTTTGTATAACATCGCATTATTATTATCGCTATGGTGGTAAGTTAAGATTTTTTCTCTACTCCACGATCCGTAGCAACACTTTTTCAAATGAAGGTTCCAAAAACAAATTTTTCATCCAAACAATTCCATTAATAATGATAAAATATGAAATTTCTGCTTCAGTGGCGGACAGCGAATCGAATGCTGTGGGATCAAGATTTATTCGTGTTTGCAATTGTTAAGTTCTTTCTTAAATAGAATGGCTTCAGAAAGCTCATCGAAATCATGTTCAACAAATTATGCAAATTCTTAACCGCATAAGAACCTAATTGCATGTTCAGTTAACCATGAAAGACGGTTAACGTGGGAAATTTTAAAGTGGAATTATTTACAATTTAGTTATTAGACAACCGAATATTTTAAACCTAATATTTTACATTTCTTTTATGTTTCATTCCGAAGCTTGTGTTTTAACTATTTATAATTTCACTCGCAGTATCAACGTATAACACTCGATGTAAAGAATTCTTTTTTCAGTTTTTTAATCAATGACTAATAAAAAGATTTTAATTAACATAAAACTAAAATGTTATATACACAATTGAATGTTTTATTCCCTCATTATCAGAAACCATATTTTAGTTTTCGTGTTTATCTATTCGGACTAATTTAAATAATAATTGTAACTGAAAGTCGCTATAATGCTTGATAATCGTATAAAACAAATATTTTTTATTTTCTTTAGATGAAGCTGATAAATTATTTGAATTTTTTAAAATATACGTATATATATATATATATATACGTATATTTTATATACGTATATATATTATATATATAATCCATAAGATCATCTTCACATTATGATACATTATGAGATATACTTAAGATCATATTCACATATGAGACTCTTCTTTAACATTTGAAACGTAACTAATTTTAACAGAATGCGCAAAAAGATATGCGCTCTCTAAAATAATATAACTGCACATAGAAAAATTCGAAAAGGAATATATTCGAACAAACCTGCAGCGAAAGAAAATTTCTGCTTAGATGTTTGTTATAATGTTGGAAATTAAAAAATTTTTCGTATGCATATTAAAGGTTAAGTTTAACAGTTATGAAGACTGAAAATTTATGGATTTCGAAAGTATTAGATTTTCCATGCGTTTATTATCTTATGAGATACTACTTACTGCAGATGCTCACATGCCATGAAAAACTGACTACATATTAATAAGGTGGTCCGATCATGGTCGGAATTTGCAGCCGTAAAATGTAATGAAAAAACCCACAATTAAGATTGATGGCACAATTTGCATGAAACACAATTGAAAAATTTTTAAAAAAGGTAAAACATAAAGAAGAATCATACTTAAGTGTAACCAAACGAAGCCGCAAATTTTCTTTGTTTTTCAAATAATAAAAAACAAAGAACCTAACTTTACCTGCTTCATCTGTGACACTTTGGCTCATCCTACATCCATAATGTTGGGCGATACGAAGGAACAATCAGCTACTAATACCTTAAAAGTGTTAGTCTGGGATTAAAGATGAGTTTTACCATCGAAACGAGCAAAATACACGAGAAAAAGGATTCGGCTCGATGGTACGGACCTGCAATCTTCGATGCGGACTCAATTGTCCACTCATGGAGGCACTCGGTCCGAGCACCCGCAAAAGACGTTCGAAAGCCATTTTGCGGGATGAGCAATGGAAATGGAAGCCGCGCAAACGCGTGTCAACGCGGAACAGAAGTTAATGATCCGATGAGGTTCCAGTTACCTTGATCCCTCTGATGGAGATCATCTCGGGAGAAATCATTCGAAGATTTACCGAGTGAACCTTCGCCGAAAGTGCCCGCACGTCGAACAGTCGAGCTGCGGATGCCTTGCGCGCAACCCGCACATGCGAGCCGCAAGATTTGAACTTTTAAAAAAATTAAAACCAGCGACCGACGTCGAAGACGGAAAAAGAACCATGTCAGACGTGATGAACTCATAAATTCGAAAAAAAAAAAAAGGAAATGCTGAACAAAAATGAAAAATCGATGGAGTCCTTACGGAAGACGACGCGCTACAGTGTAACGCCAGCACTTCGGCAGATTCGCCCGGGCACTTAATCGTAACTTTCTATCCATATCAGAAACGAAGTGCAAATACATGCAACGCATACACCGTTATTCGAAGCCGCAAATGCCAGCGAGATTACTGAAAACGAGCAAAATTAAAAGCAGCGCGACAGTACATCAGATGAGAAAGTGAAGAAAAAGTATGTACAAATTAAGAAGTGAAGAAAAAAGAAACACTAACACAAAATTTACAGTATCCAAGCGAAGTCCTCCTTCAAACACGATATGCAAATGGCACGTTGGGAGCCTGCACCTTGTTTAAATATCATCCCGACTCTTTGAAAAAAATCTCATGACTACGGATACCCTCAACGAAGACACGTTCGAGTGGGGTCCGCACAGACACGGAGCGAGACGTGCCACTTCCACGGGCATCGAGCACATCTCGGCGCTTAAGCGGAGCCATTGAAAGGAGCTGGGGATTCGCACATTTGACTTCGTTGATTCCTCTGTCACGATAATTGCATAACGCTAATGGAAATCCACGAACGAGCACTTGCGGCACGAGAGTTCCAGCGCGATGACGGTGCTCTAAAATCGGTTGTTTCGCGGTGCCGGTACGGGTGCCTTGCCCCGAGGCCGACCGCAGGTTCTCTCCGGTTCGGGAAGAGGTTGCTCCCTTTCCTTACTCCCCCGCCGTCGACCTTCCGGAAGCGACGAGATTTTGCCGGCGGAAGTGTCGCTCCGCAAGGCATCGCAAGCGAGAAGTGGGGATCGGGGAGGTCTGACCGGGATTTTCCGGCAAGCTTTCGTTACCCCGGTACGCCCAGGCGAATTCGGACAGAAAGTGATTCGCGACTTCCTAGTTGTGCAACTCGGTCTCGTGCTGTGCTTTACTTTCCCATCCGTTCCACTTCCGGCCCCGTCACTTTCCTTCTCCCGGTCATCCCTCCGTTCTGGAGCCGTTCAGAACGGCACATCGCCGAGTTAACCTCATCGGCCCGATTTGACCTGCGTCGGTTAGGCTGTTTCTTTTTTTTTTTTTCACGATTTTGAATTTAACCCAATCCGCGCCGTCGGTGACCCGCGTCGGTCTTGATCGTCACGAGTTAGTGCTGTTTATAATTCATTCTGTCGACAGGTAGCAGATTCGGCCGTTCGACGCTGTGCACCGAATCGAAAATGTCATCGATGTTACATTGTCCGATAATTAAAATTTTTATTTCAGATATAAATTTAACGTCGGAATCTCGTTCGGGTATTGAGTCGGGGTCTCACCTACGCGGAATCGGTCCTGCATTAATCTGTGCGGCCCGATCTGCATCGAAGCATGCCAAGACGCGATACCTGTCTTATGTGTCGCTTCGCTCGAGAAAGGTTGCACGTCCGATTTCGTGCGATTGCCATATAAAAGGAACAATATCGGTGTGCGTACTTTTGTGTACGGCGTACAAAATTTAGCGGCAGATGACTTGACAATCCGGTTTGGCAGGAAAAGAAATATTTAAATCTTCCAAACGCAGAATTTGTGAATTTCAAACTTGTACAGGATGACATTGAGCGAAATACCTTTCTTATGATGAAATTTGTTATGCAACTACCCTCCGTTATTTATCCTTTTTTGAAGTAACGTAAAAGACGTGTCGCAGCCGCCGCGATCCAGAAGAACAACACTTCCAGGACAAAGGGGAAGCCGAAGAGAACAGGAACCGGAACCGGAGGACGGTCCGCGAAGAGTATGCTGCCGATGTTGAGGGATGGGCAATTTTTTGAAATTTCTCACTCAAATCTGGACTTCGCTTTTCATTGGTTTTGCGTACGCCATCATCTCGTAAGCAATCGTAGCCTTTACGTTCGATATAAATGGGGGTGGTTTGCCGTACTTACTCAGTATGAACGCTACCAGGAGCTGCCGCTTATGGCAATCTTGCTAATGGAGAAACAAGTTTTTATGTTGTCATATAACTAGAAGAGTATTTTTAAAGTTAACCTTTAATTTTCTAAAAAAAAAAAATCCTCCAATAGCTATCATTAATAACGACAACCCAATTTTTCCTTTGCCAATTACATACATTGTTTTATACGAATACATAATGAGATTCAGTTGTCACTATGGGTGCTACAGTTACATGTACACACCATATGCGTGCCATTGTTTAAATCTGAAAAATTTTAACACCTAAAAATCCGTTTCTCATTTAGCTAAATTTCAAGAGGTTTTATTTCACATTTGCAGGATCCAGTTGTTTTTAACCATTTTTCATGCTGTTTTACTTTTCCTTTGGATGGAATTTCCAATAATCCTTTGATTTCCGCCAACTTTTTATTTTTATTTTATTTTATTTTTTTTTTTTTTTTACAGCTCCTTGGTGTAAAAACAAATGTATCAACTTTTCACAAGGTAGCCACCGCTTTTTGCATCCACCTCCTGACTCGCGTTATGCAGTTTCCAACACTGACGAAGATTCCTTTTTCTGGATGAGAGACGAAAAAAAAAAAAAAAACCAATCGTCTTCGTCCTCTTCGACATGTATGGATTTTCCGTTTATACAATAACTTCTCACATTCGGTCATCCTGAAGTTATTAGTTAGAAAATCACACAAACTAGTGAAGTCCGGAATTATAAAAAGAACAAAACCGATGTGTATTGAAATTTTCTGTCACGACCGCCCGACATTAACAATCTACTTTCAACAGGACACAATACTCAAAATTAAAATAGATATATAAATGTGTTGTATAACTTTTGATAATGCATTTGAGTAAAAGTCAGATTAAATCAAGGAATGTCCTTTTAAATGTACAATTCAGTGTCTGCGATGTTTTCCTCTGATATTTTCCTCACTAAAAGCTGAATCCAACGCCTATGAAAGATTCCTTATTCCGAGTGAGATAGGAAAAAAAAATTTCAAATCTCCTTACATAATGCCTTTCGTTTACATATCACCTAAGGTATTGTAATTTCTACTTTGATAATGCTTAATTTAAAAGCCCGTAATTTCAGCAATTTAAAACCTTTTCTCTTTCATTCCTCTAATCAACAAAAGTAGGAGCTCATGCAATAATTTGAAACTTTATGTTTCGATCGGTTTTCGCCCATTTTGAAACCCGCAATTTCCGCGATAGTGAAATTGCCTCCGGGCCATTAGAACGGAAACACCCGCGGAAAACGCTGACGGGCAAAGCCTCCTTCGTATTGGCGGGGCGGGGGGGGGGGGGAAAAGAAACTTAAATTCCTCCCGTTCACCCAAATAACCCATTTCCTCGGATAAATTGGCTGAGCGTCGATTTTTCTCGACGGCTCCGAGCAGAGGATGCGACTCCTCAAAAGGTTCATCGCGGCACTCACCTCGCGGCGTTTTCGGTGCCAACCTGAGTGTAAAAAGCGCTGGGAATGGATAACGATTATCCGCGCTTGAACAGCACATCTCCGACCGCTCAGCGGCACCATAAGGATTCTCTAAACATGCTAAAAATGCAATTAACATTATTTAAAGGTTAGTGACGAGCCTGGCGTTTTTATTTAGCAAATTACTATCATTCCCAGGCGTAATGTAAACCTTGACAATATGTCGAACTACACCTTGAATCTTCAGAGTTTAATTCTGCGTTAAGAATTTTTGTTTCCAGACCGGGACACAGTTCTCGAATTGCGGAATGAAAAGAAAAAAAAAATGGGAACTTAAATCGAGAAATACCGTCAGGTTTCTGCAAAGAGTTTAAACTATTAAGGTTCGTTTCAAGGATTTTTCTTCTTATCGCAAACAACATCATTAATAGCCCTTCTATAGCACGTTTAAACTTCGAAATTTTCCATTTTCCTCAAACTGTACCTTTCCTTTTTTTTTTTTTTTTTGGCTGCAGCTCATAAAGACCAACGGGGTTAATTCAGCAAAATTAAAAGAATAACCAATTGTTAGGCTGTCGTTGAAACGGATATTTCCCTAAATGCACAGCTTCGCAGGGCATCTGGAAAAAAATGAGATCATTCAAATTCCAGATCGCGAAGTTCTTCTTCTCTGATTGTCCCTGGAAGATCTTAGAGCCCCAAGCACTGATTTTTATGAAATAGCGAACTCGGATTACTCCCATTTCGGATTGGCGAAACTCTGAGGTGCGGCTTTAAGTTCGAGCACCTTTACCTGCATCGTGGAGGCAGACGACTGGAACAAATGGCCGTGTGACCGTAAACCAAGCAGAAGCGCAAAGAATGGAAGTTACACTGCTTTTGTCACAATTCAGCGCTCTAATTATGTGAGGGCAAAAATTAATTAATTTTTTTTTTTTTTTTTTTTTTTTTTTTTTTTTTTTTTTATCCAGAACAGTGTAAAAATCCGACATTTTAATCGATTCGGTTCGAGAAAGTGAAAATGTGCGTCCGACTATGATCATTGTCAAATTACAAGTTATGATTAGCAAACGAGATACATAATAAAGCTGGTCTCATTTTAACTTTACTTCCACATTTTAAATGCAATATTTTCATAACTCATACGTCCGAAACCAGTCATCGTTCGATCATAAATTGTTAAATGTTGTAAATGGACATTAAAACGGTAATAAAATTTCATTCCGAACGAGCACGCAGTGCACCTCATTCCGACGGTTTTTCGCTATCCTTCGAGTCGAAAATGCGAAGGGATTCACGCTGGGAAATTCCCCCCGGGGCGGCTTTTTGATTTTTCGTAAAATTTCGTTTCGCGCTTTATCCCGAGGCAGAGTTCGTCGAACCCCCGGGTCCAAACAGTCGCGCCCGATGAACAGCCCCCCTGCGATCCCGCAGGGGGCTGCCTCAGTGCCCGCCCCGGAAAAGGAAACCGGAAACTCACCGAAAACCGCCCCTTTCGGAGGACCTCGCGCAGAAGGACAATTTGCCTCGATGGGCAGAGCGATTTCCTCACGGTTAGCACCTTTCACCGGCTGCGAAAGGTCAGGAAAGAAGCATCCCGCACCTCTCCCGCTTCAGGCTCGTGCTCTTTTGCGTTCATTTATATGCAGCCGGGTATCCGAATCAGAAACCGGCTTCGGTTCCATTTATGTAATTTCTTACTTGCCTGACGAGTAATGTCAAAACTGAAGTGAATCGCAGAAACAGATTTATGGATTTTCAGAAAGAAAAAAAATGGGGAAAAAACATCCCAAGCCGACGCGGAATAAGTGAAACAGACTCGAAGGCTGCGAGGCAGATTGATGTGACAGGCGATCCTCGGGTGAACGTTTCTTTTAATGAGGTCCCTGCATGTTTCAACACAGCCATCAATATTCGAACTCATCCTTACTATGTACTAATATTTATTTTAATTTATTCAATAATTTTAATATCCCATGCTCTCCTCCCTGCGACTTCTCCGTCTGGTTTTCATTAATTTCCTCGCCATTATTCGTTTCCACGGGGTATGGCGTGCGAAGCAGTTGTTTCAGTCTCGATACCGTACGACGAAGAATAGAGTTGGGCATAATTTACGAATTCGATTCTCGCGACAGCGCAAAGCGAAATTTCATCGGGAAGGATTAAATCACGCAGCCTTTTTGTCGGTTTTATAAGGGTGGAAAACCTGCCTTCGGCCAAACTTATCCTTTCGGAATTCATCCCCTGCCCGCTTCGCCTCCACGGGCGGCCACCCGCACGGTCTTTCCCTTTCCTTAAGTTACCCCTCCCGCTATCACGTCATATTTATTCGAATCCAAACTCGATTTAAAGTTTCCACCCCCGATTGAGGGCAACCAAGTCTTTGGCCGGGTTTTCGGGGTCAATTGCCCGGCGTTTCGGTTGTCGCTGCGGCAAAAATTCGCTCAGTTTTTTCTTGAATGATTGTCCCAAGATGCTTTCCCAACTTCGGCAAGCCGTTGACTCATCTTTTTTGTGCAATCCTCCTTCGTCTGGCAATTCCATGCACTTTTATTTCATTGTCAAAGCCGCGCAAATTGTGTTACCGCCCAGCGTTCACATATTTCGGGGCGAATTTTACCGAAATTCGTACGTCACCTACTCCCAGATGATGCAGATATTCGTCCAGAAACTATTCGGGCTATTGCCCGTTCCAGAAATAGAATTCTCACCGGGAATGTTCGAAATGTTCGCCTTTGAATCCCTGTACATCGTAAAACGTTTGAAGAATTTTCGCTCTTGCTGCGCGGCTTAAATTTGATCTTTGTTCTGCCACGTTAGAATAAGCAGATAGCTTATTTCTGCTTTGGCTTTGACCTGACGGATTTAGCTGTTGTGTTTTGCTGGAACCGAAGCCGAATTATGGATGTTTCGGCAGTGTGCCTAATGGTCGATTAGCCGGAAAAGTCTATTAAGATTTTAAACGCTCTTCTCTCGAAACACGCGACCAAAAGAGTTTTCCTCTTCTATCTCCTTTGCCTCTCCCGCGTGTGCAAATTGGAAAGATAATTTTTTTCTGTACTTATTGAATGATCTTCACGTTGCTCTTCCGTCGTTTTTCACTTATACCTATTCCCTCGGACTGGACACCAAGAGGAAGAGAACTTATATTTCCTTCATAAATGACAAGTTCAAATATAATAAGCGGAAAATGCGACACGATCCAATTGCGGATATAAAAACAGAAATTAATGATTTTTCGATGTGCTTCTTGAATAGGAAATTCATTTTGAAAACTTTCGATTTCGTGAATTGAACTGGGTTTGATGAAATAATTCATTAACAAAAAAATAATGCAGGTGAGGTTAATCCAGAGAAACGATTACAATTAAACAGTCGGACAAGAATTACGTATCTTGTCTTACAACAACCCCGTAGTAAAAGAATTTATATTGCTTTGCACCAAAATTTACTTCCTTTGATAGGAAACTGAATCAGTCACTTGTACTTGTGAGATGAATATTTTGAGTTTCCCATTCAGAACTAATACCGAAATTGTAAATCAAAAAATTTTGACTTTAAGAGACTGGTAGTTACATATGAAAAGATATGATATCAGTGAAACTTCCATAGAACGTTTCATAATATCCGGATTAATACTATTGTATGAGTTCATCCTCATGGCACGAAATTTCAATATGTGATCTTTCTGTTATTCTCTCCAAATGATATTTTTTTTTAACGTACTTTGTAGCAATGATGATTTAATTCCGGATTTTAATTAAAAATAAAAATTTCGTAATTTTTAACCATAAAATTAATGTTATGAAAAATTATATGGATTTATAATACGTTTAACATCGCAGTGGCCGTGTGGAAATATCACGTAGCATTTAATGACAACAGTTATAATTTACCCTATCTATTAACACTTTTGCAATATATACTTTGAAGGATTCGCACTAATACCATTTACAAGGCTCTGCCATCACCTTCGCAATTATGTAGCCGGAATTAATATCCGCATTTCTTCGGAATTGAATGAATGGCCGGAAAAGAGAATTTTCTTGCTCTAAAATCTTTCGCTTACCCTAGCCTATGGAGCATGTCAGGCTTGTACCTCATTCGTCGCTGCTGCAGGCACGTACTTATAATAATGCGTGAACATTTATCACCAGCCTCATTTTCATAGTATCAACATCCGAAGACAGGTTTTTAACTGCGATGATACAATAATTTTAAAATTGCCCCAATTTTTTGGTTTTTTTTTTTAACTTCTCCTGGAAAGGTCTTCGTTTTTCCAAATGAAGGAAAGCTTTCGATATCCGTAAGACGGGACAATTTATTTCATTTTGACCCATAACCTTCTTCGTCCCGGTAAATCAACTCGGCTGGATCGCCCCCAGGTTAGGTTTTCTGAGCTGATGAAAACTTCATGAGCGGCTTGATGGATCAGTTCCTTTGTCTCTGACTTAATCGTCTCCCGGGGTCCGTTGGCTCTAAATTAACTTTGCTGTAAAACTCATCACGGTTTTTTAAGCTGAAATAAATCGAGAATATGCCGTTCAAAATGAGAAAATTAATCATCATTGCGCAAAGAAAAACATTAGCTAAACAAATGATACAGTTATTTAAAATGTAATGACACTGATGGATGCGTAGGAGGCGAGGAGATAGCGCTCAAGAAGCAGAAGAAGATGGTGATGAATTAATGTTGCAATTGAAAATAAGTGGCATTTGAAAATTAAAAGGCAAGCATTTGGCATAAGGCGTCGTCCAATGTTCAGCATATATGAGGTTGCGCAATTTTTGCAGGCCATCCTCATTGTCTCACGAACACATCCAACCGATCAATGTTTTACTTACGTACATCCGCAGACGCAGCAGAATATGAAATCACGATCTGCGAAAGTGAAATTGATATTTAGTCGAATTTTCAATGTGCGAAATGCAATGCGGAATTCTATTCTTGCCGTTCTCATACGCACTCCATCAACTGCCTTCCTTCGGAGCCGTCAAACGCGGCCTCCGCATTTTTGTCCACAGGCAAATGCTTCGTCGATGATGCACAATACCGACCGGATTTTTTCATTCGCAGAACGTGGAAGATTGCAAAATGCGAAAAGCCCGAGTCAACGGTGATGTTTCACATGGTGGAGTTTGTCGTTAATACGACTTTTTTGGTATTGTCGTTTCCTAACCGTAGGAGAGTAGGCACCCCGTGTCGTTCGATGTCGTCCCCGAGCCATTTTAATTCATTTCTCTTTTCATTTTGCATTACATTTATCGTCAGATCGTCCGCTTTCATCTGGTTCCTCCTTGCTGTGGCATGCGGTTCGATCGAGTTCACTTCCTCACTTCCCAAGAAGCAGTTGCTCGTTTCCCATATCCACGTATTCCATACGGAGCGGAAGTGGATATCGAGTGTGCCCCGATGTTAGAGCGGAGGATGCAAGAAGCATTATTAGCAAAATTTCAGTTTTCTCTATGTTCCTTTTTCATTGCCTTCAGCTGAATTAGAATAATTGTATTCGCAACCAGTTACAGAAGCGGAAATTTAAATTCTCAAGATAAATGATGCCTCGGTCATAAGTCATCATCATTTCTGGGATAGTTTATATTGTTGGTTCGCTATTAACGATCTTTTCCGCTCTTATAAAGTAAGTTACGACTATCATACCACGCCCAGGTCTTTAATTAATGTGTGGAGATATGAATATAAAAAATTAATATTAACGATATCATGTAATATGCTCATTCAGTAACATATCACTTAACAAAAGCAATTTCTGTATTTTATGACAGTTCAGTTGACCAGGCCTTTTATTATTTAACAACCATCGGACTTATTTAACGTTGGATAATAATTTCGGATATATAATATTTTTCCAAATGTTTCTGACTCTCGGCCAGGACTTCACTGACCCTAAGTTAAAAGTTCAAAGAAGTTGTAAATATCCATTTGCCAGTATTTCTATATTTGCAAGAAATTTCGCCACTCCCACTCCCGCCGGAATTTTATTAATAATGTTCGCGGTTCATTGCGGGAATGCTCTGGAATTTTGGTAAAAGGGCTTTAATCAAAGCATTCAGATTGGATCTTGATGTACGAACGAATATTGCCATCAGTATAAACCTCGAAGAAAAGACGAAACTGCAATTTCCAAATATCGTTGAAAATACTAAAATAAGAAACATAATTTATAATAAAAATTCATTGATAATTCACAGACTTTTGATTTGATGTTATTTAATTATAAAAAGGAAGAAAGCAAATCTGAGACATCACAATGTTGCTGATTCTCGTCTAATGTCTCCTGATAAACGACACATATGAAAAAGTCAGCGAATTTTGTATTAAAAAAAATTAAATAACCGGAGAAAAAAACCTGATCAATCAAAATTTTTGCTTTCGAAATAATATTTTTGAAAATTACGGAGCAACCTTTTCCTGATGTGGTCATCTTGTAAAGTCTTTTAGATGACATCTTGTGCAAGTAATGCTCGTCGTCATAACTGATGACTTCGAAGTTCCTTCAACGTTTTCCCGTAAGCCTGCAATCAGAAAAGTCGTATCATATCATTAACACTGGGAAAACGTTAGTTGTTTTGGTCGACAAGTCTTGAGCTTAGCAATAATGCGACCGAGACTGCACGAGAGCCGTAAAATCCTGCACGAGGTGTGTCAGCGTAGGCAGGCTTCGACCAGGCACTATCATTATCCGTTTTGTACTGTAGTACTGCTTCCGACCTATTTTTGAGCCCCACCCGGTCTGTTAATTTATATAAATCGTATAAAAATCTGCTGCATAACGACGTAAATAACAGGCTTTGATATTCTCTTTGATATTCTAAATATCTTTGAGTTTAATTTGACAACAATTGGTGTGCAATTTCTTCATTTTTAAAAATTTCGTCACATATGAAATGTGAGATGTTAAAATAACTTTTATAATAAACTTGTTCTCAGATTTTCAAAGAAATATTAATGGTATTTCTCCATTACTTAAAATTCCAAAATTGTATGCTGACGAATAAAGTATTATAAAACCGATAATTTTTTTATGGGTTAAAAATAATTTTAATATTGTTATGTTTTATGTTATTTTATTATATTTATATATTTTTATTATATACATTATATTTATATGCTATTATATATGCTATTTTTTTAATAGAATCATAAATATATAGTATAATCAATTTGTTGTATTTTTTCCAAACTTTTGACGTAGTATTTGCATTTCAAAAAATAAAAGAAATAGTTTTTATAATGCAACAATACTTGATTAAGTGAAAGGAATTCTGTTAATATTCCTATTTTAATAAATTTTTACCGTATCTTTTATTCAGCATTTCTTTACGTTCTTCTAAGTTTTTATATTTAAACTAAAATTATTGTTTAAGATGTATTTTAGTATATGACTTACTTGAAAAGCGGCATCCAGTGAGTAGGTAAGCATCTTAGCTGTATTATGGTTCTCACAGACAAACGAATGACAAACGAACGGCGCCTTAGGACTGCCAAACTTATTCTTCACGTCAAGAACTTCAATCATGGAAAAGACTCTCGTATATACCAAATCTTGCACTCCATAAGAGATGTTATCAACGGGATAGAACATTATCCCATGGATTTTCCAGTTGATCTTTTTGTATTTCTCCAACAATTGTATATCGGTTAGAAAAGAACTATCGTGTCTAAACTTTTTTCTTTTGCATCCTTTGCAGATTTTTTCATTTTCAGCGACTTTCCCTGCCCTTTGGTCGCCCTCTGAGACCAAGTCTTCCACTTTTTTCTTTGCTTTATTTCGACTTCGATCTATCTGCCTAACTATTCTCAAATGTGCTTTTATTCGAAAACAATGTCCTTTCATTTTTGAAACGTCTTTTTCACCCTTGCTCGAGTCCAGATAGCTTACTTCAGATTTAGGAATAGTCACGTTAATTTTCAGTTCCGAATCATTTTCATTGTGACAGCCTTCTGATTTTAACTTTTTGAAATCCAAAGGAAGCATAAAAATCCCTTCTCTGGTAACAATTAACTGAACGATTGGAAGACAGAGTTTATGTTCCTTAGCGAATTTAACCATCTTGTCAACTGGCTCCCTCGTATATCTAACACCCCATAAACCCTTTGTCTCGCAGTGCCCCAATATTTTCAAAATAAACTTCTGAGGCAGATCCTTTTCGTTGATGGTGAAGACGTCCTCCTCATGTTTTCCGGTCATTTCATAGTCCCTGAAACTTAATATAAAAAATTTTCAGATTCAAAAATTTATTTCAATAGAAAATATCATCTCATAAGTTTTTTTTTTAAAAATCTCCTTGACATACGACTAAAAAAAATTTCACTTTCGGAACAATGTCGCTACTCTTCAAAAAAAATGATCATTAAGGCAAACCGTATATAGCGTGTAGAATCTGACGCAATTCATATTAATAACAAAACCCAAAATCAAGAATAGAAGCTTTTTATTATATTAAATAATAATTGTTTTAAGAGCAGATGCTCAACAAAAAATTGGTATTATTAGAAATAACTTTTAAACAGGGATGGTATCATTTCAGCTGCCACCGATGAACTCTTGTTTCTGACAAATTTTAATATTGTCACATTTTTCAAAAATTTTTCTTTAATATTTCTGCTTAACTTCTATAATAACGACGCATATTATTTATATTCGGCGACTAATATACACCGATTCGTGCCTAAAAGTCTAGGCTTTTTAATTTTAGTTAAATGCCTCTATAATGCAAAATTACGTTGTTCTGGAATTGTAACTTTGCGCGTCATCAATATGTGAAACAAAAAACTTTTAAGTATTTCATATTTATATGTTTGATGTTCCGTAAGAAAATGCTGAACGATATGAAAGCTCTGCTCCGTATAAGACCATTATACAGAAACTCTTGGCATCGACATGATAATTCGAAAATAGACTTTCCAACATCTCGATCCTAAATATTTTAATTTCGAAGAACATATTATCAGCAAAATTTTTAAAAGCAACATTGTTATAATAATCAGAATGCGCGAAGAGAAAATTCAGCCTTTTCGTAAATTTACATTATAACACTTGTTGTAACCGATTTAAAATTCACTTCATTACTATACACCGTGCATTTATGTCTAATTTATTCCGGACATTAGGGCATTTATGTGTGGCTCAGGTATCAAATGAGTTATCATTAGCCGAATATGACTTTCAAACCATTTGTCTTTTTTTGAAAGATTTACAACAACAATTTTTCATGCAGCAAAATGAATCGAAATACTGGAATTGTTTAACAGCTAATGTTTAACATAATTCGAAGATAGATGGTGCAAATGACCATGAAAAGATCGATGAATCTTACAGGGTAAGGATATATTGAATTGAAATATTCGGAATCTGTTTTGAAAATAAAAAGTGTAAGAAAAGATAATATTGTCTTATGAAAAAGCAAATATATGATGAATAATGAAGCTGTGAAATATTTTGGAAATTAAATTGGACTCTTTTTGCTTCAATATGTTATCACACAATGAAAAAGTTAAAATAATGAAAATCTACGGAAATATTTTTAATAAGTTTTATTGGAACGGTCTCAGATTTAAAAAAAACACTTGGCTCTGGTCCGCAAACCATCGGCATTCGCATTTGTAATTCGAAATAAGTCACTTAAAATTGAGGTTTAGATTTATGTCTAAATTTTGCTTGGGACGAGATCCACCATGGAACAAATATGGCTTCTTTTCTCGTACTTAACAAGTTTACGGCCTTGTTTGACCTTTTGCTCGAACTTAGATTATACGTTGCCCGCAAACCGAGGCCTTGAAAATGTTAATCTACCCCTTACCTAATGGAAAAGTCAATGACAATTCAATAACACGTCAGAGCAATTTACTGCACTCACTTGTCGAGAGAAAGAAGAAAAATAATTCAAAATGTAAGGCCCAAATTATTTCACCGTTAATATTTACTTACCTGATATAAATTTATAGTGGAATCACGCAAAATGGAACACCTTACGCAACGAAACATCAAATGAATTTGTAGTGAAATTTCATATACTTCTGAATATTTTTCGTTATTTAAAAAAAGGGAGGAAGCACATCCTGTTGATGTCAGTTGGTGGCAAGTCAACCTGAACAGGTGAAATTATTCATTTCATTGGCAACACAAAAGCATCTATATCACGACTGCAGAGTCTGCATAGATGTTGGTAATGATGTCGGTTTCATTTTATTTTTGATTTGCAGAGGATAAAATTTAGAAGTCTGAATATATATAAATTGTCTCCATCCTCCATCTTCAAGTGTGATATTCCGGCGAATCAAACTGAAAGAAGGAGAATAAAAATTATACATTGTCATAAAAGCATCTGTCAGCGCAATCATTTACAACATTTTTATATTACAGATAAGTTAAACCATATTGAATAATAATAATAATATGTACAAATGCGTGATTAATGCAAATTAATTTTACATATACTGACCCATATTACACAAATTCAAATAATAAATATGCGATATCGACTAGAGGTATCCACCCGTGTCCATAAGAAACATAATAATCAATCAATGCATTTCCTTTTAATTAAGGTCCACACTCCTTTTTCCCATCACTACACAAGTTATGCCTTTTTATGGTACACTTTATAATTCTTCTTAAATATATTCTTTTGATTTAAATCTTCGTGGTTAATTGATTTGTTTACATAGGTATTTAGTGCCAAATGCCACGAGAATAATGTTACCGTTGAAAAACATGCGTTAGATATCAGTAAATGTTAATGATAAATAAAAAAAAAACAATTACAAATACTTGCAAATGTAAACTTTAAAAATTAAGAGTTGAATTATATAATCGGTGGGATTAACGAAGTCAAGAATACTTTCTGAACGGGTTATTTTGACATGTTGGAAGACGCGTGACCCGTGATCCGAGTTCAGTGGGACAATACTGCACCAAAATGTACCTATGATGTCATTTTATCCCTGTGGTAGGATTGGTTTATTTTATTAACAGCATCCCGTCTTTGCCTTTTTAATCTGCGCAAGTTTGCAATATGGACGAAATGAAAAATGGAAAACTTGTCTCACGCTTGAAACCGTTGGAAAACCTCTTTATAAAGAAAGCGGATTTACGATTGTGCATGAATTTTTGTATGAAATTTTTACGGAAATAATCGCAGGCACGCCAGAATCGTCTTCTCCAATTCGAAAGAAGGGATGTACTAGTTAAAGAAGAGTAGATGCATGACCAACCAAGGGTGACCATATAAGAGTTGGTATTGATAATAACAAAAGCATTCTGTGCCAGGACAAGATGATTAGCTTCGCAGATTGTGACTTAGTTTTTCCACCATGGTTAGCGAAAATTCTTGCGTGTTGTTTGTGAAAAAAAATTTTTAAAAATGTGATTCTCACGTATGGGACGAACGCGATAAACGAAGCATTTTGGTATTTTAAATCGATTTCACTCATTATTTCAATAAAAATGTATCTTGAACTTATTTTTTTGATAATATATTTGAATATTGGCTCCTGCGAGGATATGAGCTACGTCGAGGTAAATATCGTCACTTAATAATTAATGCCCTATAATGCATTATGGTTTTAATTAATTTTTACAAAAGGAAATGGTTTCAGTTTTTATGTGGCAGAAATTAAAAATAAAAATTCGATTAATTGCTTAATGATAATAAATTAAAAGATTTTGTTAGATTACAAGATACAATATATCTGTTTTAATGCACTAGTTTCTTACTTTTAACTGCTCAAGACAGCGAATTGAAATATGTTCCGTTTTTCAAACTACAAAAGTTAGATGAGATTTGCTGTGATCTTTATTGCCATTTACATCGTCTGTGCTGATGCTAGAATATATATTAATATTATTTATATAATATCTGCAAAATAACGACACTCTGGTTAATAATAATAATTATAATATTTTATATGCACGAATCGAATAAATCTTTATGCATTACAAGAATTCATTTATAAATTTGGGTTCAATGACTGATAATTTGTTTTCGTTTATAATATATTATATAAATTAACTTTATTGTTTATGCGAATGTTTTATACATTGAAAGTCTTGAAAAAATTTGGTAAGCGAAATAACTGAATTATGGCAATTTTTATTTTAACATAAATAATGTATGAAACTGTGGATGTTTAAAATTTTACGAAATTTAGATATTGAGGAAATGTTGTAACATCAATGTAAAAGAATGGAAAATCCAAATCATTATCAAAGAAAGTAACTGGTGTCGAGAGTATTTTTTTAACATCAGGTGGAAATTTACCCGCGACTTGAGAAAGAGAAAGTCTTCATCAGCTAAGTAAGATGGAAGCACAAGTGCACAAAGCACAGTCATAAAATATAATGAAACATACGTGTAAAATATATGCAGTGGATAAAAAGCCGTTCAATCGAGTATTAGCATTGACGTTAATTTTGAGATGGTGTATCCATTTTTGCTCAGTTACACAAAATAACGAAATGGTAATGTGCAGAAGTCGGTCAATGTAACAAATCCTAACTATAATTTGAAGGCATGAATAAGAAAAAGTCCTTTTAGTTTAAAATCTTTAAATATTTATAGGGCCATGCAATCCTTGTAACAAATTTAACAAATTCGCATCTTTCTCTGGAATCATATATCAAATATCCGATTTGCCTTTGAAAAATCAATAAATGATTAAATAAAATTGCCTCTATAGAAGTCCAAAGTCATGCTCCCCGAATATAACATCGTAGTTGTCCTTATTTCATAGTTATAGCCTTTTACTTCATGTACATAAAGATTTTTACAAAACTTTTTTTTTTTTATGAATTATTGTCAGTGTCATAATGGCACTATGAATTTACTGAAGAGAATCCACCGTAATAATGGCATGAAAGATGTGTCATTAACCGCTTCTTCCGCCAAAAAACTACTAAATGCTGTAACTGCAAATACAGATGACATATTGTTCCTAATTTTTTAATTATATTTTATAAGGTGAATGCCCCTGGAAAAGTAAGCTGTTTGATTGCTTAAAACTGAATTTCTGAATTTTTAAAAAACAAAAAAAAGCACAAATTTATGACATATGAACCAAATTCGTTATTTTTTGAACATAACAATTTTTAAAATTTGCCTGCAATTGGTTTTTCTAAATCAAATTTTCATTTAAATGTGCAGTTTTTAAATTTAGACTATTTTGAAAATGGATGAAGATTAATCTTGAGTTGTGTCATATTGTATAATGTAATTTTTTTCTAGGAACTAAAAATACATCATTAAATTAAAAATTTTTTAATGATTGTGTTGCTCTTAGGCGACAAGTTCGCTGATTTTATGAAAGGTGCTAGATTTAGTAGAGAACGGCATATGGGAAAGTTAATGAGGAGCAAGAGGTCCTTGAGCATGACGAAGAGAATTTGTATAACGTTAAAAATCTATGTTTTTGTTTTCCTTCCATTATTAAATTCTATTTTAATTAAATCTGAATCACTTCGCAGTAGAAAAAAAAGAAATTCAGCTTGACATCAAGCTTTAGACTTCCACTTTATAAGGATATACCTAATTTTGTGTGGTTTACCTCGTTCGAAATATTGTAAGGTATATCTGAGCGTCATCGTTGAGTCCGGAATGTGAAATCATTAAAGGTGAAATTTTAATTCTTTAATTAGTTCCGAAAGGTCTGACGCTCAGAAAAAAAAGGTCTGGAGCTTAGAAAAAAGCAGTAATTTAGCAGTACTAACAACGTCGAAGGCAAAAGATCAAAGCCGTAGGGTCCAAGGAAATCGGGTAAAAATGATCTTTTAGGGCAGCAATATCTTACAATAAGAAGCATTTGGAGATAAAAATTTGTTCCAGTTTCAAAAATGGATTTTCGACTGTTTCTTCCAGTTTCAAAAATGGATATCGACCTAACCTAACCTAACGTCTAAAGGTGACGTTAACAAATAGAAAAAATTAGTTATAAGCTTCTAAGGCGAAGTTGATAATAGCACGTCATTAAAATATTAAATAATGAACCGTCATAAATCATAGATGATGTATTTAACATCAATGTCTATAGTACATATTAAGCTGTTGTGTGAGCTGTACGAAAAGGCAATGTCAATAATTATTTGCTTGAGTACTTTAATGGATCTCGTATAATTCACCAAAGCGAAAATTTAAATGTCATGCAATTTCGTTATGCATTTGAAAATTATGCACATGATTACTTTCATGTCTTCCTTAACCAAAACAGACACATTAGGAACTCCAGTTTCGTGTCATAAATAACTCCAGATCCGTGAATCCAGAAAAAATTTTTAGTCATGTTTCTTTGCCTTGATGCCCAAATTAGAAACTAAATGTCCCGAGAAGTACTTTTACGTATCGAATCCATGATTTTTATATGATGAAATTTTAATTGTGAACTACCGATCAATTGGAAAAATTTATTTCTTGTCCTATTTAAACCAACACTAATCTAATAAAAAAAAGTTAGTAGATTTGATTAATGGCAATTGACCAAGAAATGCCTCTTAAATAATCTTAAATAATTTTTAAAAAGATGTTTTCGACATATTCAACAAATAATTTTCTACTACATCGTAATCTCGAAGTCATCAAAAGAGAATTTTTAAAAAAAGACTTCTAATTGAGGCATGTGATAAAAATGACTGAAAATCTGATTATACTCCACTGGATCACTCCTACATGTAATTAAAATTATGGCACGATCTTAAAGAATACTTTTTTAAATATGAACTATATACCAACTGCTTGAATCATGAAACAGGTGAATAATTAAAACTTTGAGTTATTTAGGTTGTTAAAACAGGAGATTTAGAGATACAATTGAAAAAAGAAATAAAGAAGTTTATACATGAGTGGCACATAAATAATTTTACATTACCATTTAAAAATAATATTTTTTAATATGACTAAAAAATCTGAAGCCTTTTTCATAGTATTATATCAATAAATCGCAATATATTCAGAAACCGTCGTTTTTAAAAATTTAACCGTATAAAACAAAGCCTCCGCCATTTCTTTATGACATTTAAGTAGTGCTTATAATTTCTGCAGATCAAATTTCCACAGAAATCAGGAATTTTCCCAATTGGTAATACTAAATTTACGAATTTCAATAAATTATACATTTTAAAACTGATGTAATAATTTAAACTAAAGTGAAAAAGGACCGATAAAATACTTCAGAGTATTTTTGTTAATTATAGGGTAGCAACAAAAGCCTCGAGGAGGCCTTGCAATTCCTCCGGAAGTACGACCGAGAAGCGAGCGCAATTTGTTATAGGGTAACTTCTGCTCAATGGAATTTCAGTACAAAT
>JAOWBB010000264.1:0-48918 GCA_028565995.1 Ricinus marginatus | reverse complement strand
ATTAATAAAGTTTTTTTTAATATAGAAAGATTTAATAAACTCCTTTATCTCATAATTATAAAATCTTCCAATGATAAAAAATGGGGTTAATACACTTAAAAAATATGATTGTATTTAATTATAAAATAAGGAATTATTTTTTGTCAAAGGCGATAATAATAAACTTACTTTATAAGACTGTTAAGACGTAAACTTACTATGTTACACTGTTAAAGACGAAATATAAGACTAACCACATCAGCTTGTAAAAGTGTTTATCATTTCAACAAGAAATTGCTTTCTTAAATATTCAGGATTTAATTTTAAAATGTTTATATCTTAAAACATCAATTTAAAAATAATTTTAGATAAATTAAATTTTATATTGGTATATGTTCAAATAAGATTATAATTGTTTAGGCTAAAGCTGAAAAGAATCAAGCAAAGAACTTTTTTTAAAGCATAAGTTTATTTTCCAACTTTCATACTAAAAATGGACTCTTACTATAGCAGTTAGAGATATATATAATGTCGGATGATGATCTGAACCTTTTTTTTAGAAAACTTTTCCCAAATTATAACGTATTCAGCACCGTAAAAACTAGAGAATCGTTTCGTTTTAATAGCTTTTCGCAATGGTTCAGTCCAACAATATGTAATGAATAATTTATACAATTATATCGATTCACCTATTTTTGTAGCACATTTGGCACAATCATGTAACGATCGTAAATAAAGAATGACCTTTGCTCTTCTAGCGGTATTTAAATAATTTTCTTCGTTTTCTCCTAAACCAACACCATTTGCTTTTTCGTTGGATAAATCGACAATTTACCATTATTTTTTGATGATGGTCCGAATATTTCATAACCTAATACCTTCCTCTTGACATATAACAGAAATTTCTTTCGTAACTTCTTTCCGCATTATTAAAAACAAAAAAAAAGTATTTAAAAACGAATCTTATTCAAAATTTATACAAAAATCCACATATATATAAAGTCAACTTTTACTCATAAAATTTAGATTTTTTCTTGTTGAAAACTTAATTTCAATATTATTTAATTATATATTATCATTTTTGTGCCTGATCTTAAAAAAATATCATTTATATTACAGGAAAAGATATTCTCAAATCAAATTTTTACAGATATATATTCCAACAATATGTTCCATATGTAAAAAATTACAGTCAATCCCGCAATGAATTGTAATTTAACTTTATAACCTAATTAACTTTTAAAATGAGTGTACCAAGGCAGAACAACCGTTAAAATAGCATTGTAATTTTTACACCAGCATTGAATTTTTTATTGCTAATTGATTTGAATTATATTTTTCCTCTTTTCACATTATCTAATTTTTATTATTATCTTCTTTAAAATAACAAATATATATATATATATACTTTTAAATCGTGGGTTTAGATCATAGTGTAAAGTGATGCCTGACAGTAAAATACTTTGATATCAAAACACATCAACGATGCATTTGTAGCATATATCGTATTTAGCCTCTGTCATAACATCTGATGCATATTAATTTTACATGTTCTAAAGATTTATTTAATAATCCACTTTTTAATGTCATTAACGATCGTGAAACTCTCAGTATCTGAAAATTAGCTATAATTTAATTTAAGGATTTTGAATACGTGGAATCAATTCCCAGTTATGTCATATCTTGTGTTTTTAATTTTTGAGTGTTCCGTTCAGTATATTTTTACAATATTCAAATCATTTTCGTATTCAATTTTATTATGCATAATTTTACAATCAGTAGAAAAAAACAGTCTTTACACCTCGTTTGGTAAGCTGTAAAAATGTTTCGATTGACATAATTTGTTAAACTTACATTAATGTACAAATGTCATTAATTTTTATATTTTATTTGACATTTTGCAATTATTTTTTTTATCTGCAAACTAGACTTTTAACAACAGTATGATATTTATTAAAAAAAAATAAATGCATATTTCGAATATGTTTGCGGCATGTTAGATTATTCGCTGGCAAAAAAATTCCATTAATTTTTTTATTGAAAATTATGAAATAATCTCCCAAAATTCTTTCAATCAACACACATTTTTATTTAATATCCATTTATTATATAACATATGTACTTCAATTATGAATGTTCTCTTTGTCTCTTCACTCGTATATAATTATAATGTTCTTTTTTTTAAGGGATGAGGTATCAAAAGTACAAGATAAAGAGATTATAATTTTTGTTTATTAGTTGGTTGCTTTTCATCATTCAAAAATCACGGTTTTAGCCGTATTATATATTTGGAAGAATATTACTTCTCTGACATGGCCTGCAGTTAAAACTAAATCTTATGGATTTAGAAAGGAATGTTTCACTTGTCAGGAATTAACCGGGATACAAGAGAATGTAAAAATAAAACGCTTTTAAAAAAGCCGAAAGGCTTCGGACGTAGTTTGGGTTTTTACGGTTTAAAGTTCCACGTTTTATTCTCCGTTTCGAATTGAGAGACTTATAATAAATGTGAATGCAAATTGTCCGAGAAAGATGCTTTTTAGATGTGCTTCACCTAAAAGCGCCTTGCAATAAGATAATAATCTCTGATGAGTTATTTCATAATCCAAAAATATTCGAAGTAGAAAAATATAGTCATTAATTATTACGATAACAGTGCGTGCAGTACTGTATTATATTTGATTCTTTTTATTTGGAGGCTTATAAATCTATGATATATGGGAAAACGGTAACAAATCTCTATTTTTCCAAACCTAGCAACCGAAAATAATAGATTTTCCATGCATTTTGTGCCGATGCTTCTCATTGCATCAAACACCAAGTCCTCTACAGAAAAAAAACCCTTTGTCAATCCATAAAAACTATAACGGATAGGTAAAATGCAGCAAGTTTAGCCATAATTAAGAAACCTACATAAACTATTTATATTTTTTTTAACATAATTTGTAAAAAATCAATGAATAGAATTTTTACTGTTAATCTTAGCTTCATTTTTCCAACGCCTTGACTGCATGTTCCCAAGATTATCGTCCCATGTTGCAAAAATTTCACATGATTTTTACACTGATTAAAATAACGGGTTTTTTTTATTTATTTATTTTAGGAGTTCTGTAGTATAAAAAAACTTGATCTAAAACTGTTAAATATTAATGGGAAATACTACGGAGCATATGGAACTCTTTATTAAAATACCAGTGGACCACTATATCAATTTATTAATGATCCTCGACACATTCCTCCCATTTTTTCTAACCGTACGAAGTAGGACAATTTTTTTTATCTAACTATCCCTTTTGCCAACTTTATATTATCTAGTATAATTGTTAAATATCGTTAATAAATTTGAACAAGAGCATATGTTTATTATTTAAATTAGCACACATTCTTGGACGCATACCGTAATGAGTTACATTCAATTCATGTAACATTCATTCTTTTATTTCATATTTTAACCGTTATCTCATTTTTACTCTCATTCCCATTATAAAATACGAAAAGAATTCTTGATTCTGATTAAGTTTACGCTTATGCCAGCTATTTTCAGTACATATTAATGTCAGTAATTTGATAAATCTTTCCAGTTCAACTGTTTATATATGAATGCTGACTTGTTAATTAAGATTTCGAAAGTTTCATAAAAATATTAATAATTTTTTGTAACATGAAATTTATATGCATGAATAAATCATTTAGTTTGTCTCATTGCACATGAATGAATGACATTTCTGACCGAGGCACGCGTCCAACATTTAGAAGACTAAACATGCTTTGTTAAACATTAATGTAGACAATACTTTTTATCAGTATAACTTATAAAAAGCTGATATTCAAGTGATAGATTATGTGATTTTTCTTCTTCTGATATGTGCGTAGTAAATATTTTTTTTTCGAATTTTGCACTTAATAAAAATAATTTTTTAACTAAAATAATGGAAAAATACGAAATAAAGTGAAAAATTATGCAGCTTCATCTGTGGATTATTCATAATTAAACTCCTTTCGGTAAATTAAATTGTTATTGCTTCTGTTAGACAATTTATTTCCTCTTTTAAAATTAACGGCTTTTCCGAATCGAATAATTAATCGAAATATTTACTTTGAAAGTGAATAAAACTAAAGAAATCGTGATTTAAAAGACAGTTTTCACTGTTTACATGATTTGTGTCGTTACACTAAATCAACCAATTATAATTCTAACTTAAAAATTGAAAATCTATAAAAATGAAAAGCGAGCGTGGACTGATATTAACGTTTTCAGAGAAAAAATGTAAACACCTAAATGACGTCACCGGTTGTGACACGACAACGTGATATTAGAGACTCATTTTAAGTTAGTGCCCCTGAATCCGACAAAGGCGTTGGAGTGCTCATGTGCAGTATTTCACTCGCTGACGAGTAGACGTTAATCTGTAAAATGAAGCTGTTCGACGAAAGACGGACGATAGAAACCGTTAAGGAATTAAGCAATTTTAATAATAAAGTTTTTCTTTCACATAATCGGCGAATTGTAAGACATTAAAATGGCGAAAACCTAAAGCAAATCTCATACATCTGAAAAATAACGACGAAGAAAGGCGTTAGAAAGGAGAAGAGAAGAAAAATATTAATGCTATTTTAAAAGTTTGGGAAAATGCTATTTTTACATTCCGTTATGAATAGTTCCAATGTCAAATGTCGTTGTAATAAATGTTTTATTATAAACATGAAAAGGTTGTAAAAAAAAAAAAATCAATTTGAGACATTTAAAAAAAACCAATGGAAAAGATCCTTTGACTAATTCCACTGAAAATGATTGCAAAATTCTTTTAATAAAATTCTATTTTAACTGAAATCATTCATCCATAAAAACTTAATATTTATGCATCCACATCTTCCATATTGCTTTCTTTACTTTTACAATACTTTGACTTTCAGTAAAGATGA
Organism: Ricinus marginatus; assembly: GCA_028565995.1. Lineage (NCBI taxonomy): Eukaryota > Metazoa > Arthropoda > Insecta > Psocodea > Ricinidae > Ricinus > Ricinus marginatus. Next base: position 44,016 of record JAOWBB010000264.1, on the reverse strand, counting down.
GATAAGGAAAACGTACAGCATTTAAAGGTGTATCCCATTCTGTCCAGTGTCTCATAAAAAAGAAAAAAAATTATTTTTTCTATAATCGAACAATGTAGTCAAATTATTTGAAGCATAATTGAAAGTGCGATCACTTTTCCGGTGGACATACGTTCGATCTTGAAGATTTTTTATGAGATGATTTCCAACTTTGTTTTCTTTATTTTTTCAGACTGAAGCATAGAGCAAAGTTGCATTAATTATGGCGTCTTTCCCAGCAGTTTTACTTCTAGTCTTAGGAAGCACCGTATTGGCGTGGGGTAAGCAAATTTTCCACAATGTAAAAGGTTAAAATTGAACATTATGTCAATTAATACATTTTCAGTTGGAAATGCAAATGAAGCATTTGGTTTTTTAAAATATTTTTATCCTCTGTGAAATAATTAAAATTCAGAGAACGGGGTGATATTCAGAAATCTAAAGTCTACAAAAAGCACATATTTACATCAGTCACTCAATGAAAGCGACAGTTATGAATATATAAGAGATTTATTCAATTTCATAATGGTTTCTTGAATCTCTTAAGCTAATGATTATATAGCTTCATTTATGTGATGGTTACGTTATATTTCACTTTACTATTTGATAGATGTGATTTAAAGTAAATGCAGATGTACAAATGGCGCTTAAAACCGAGTCAGTTACCGTGCCCTGTTCACTTCTTGGCAAGAGGTGAAAGATTCAAGTATAAATCATGTATAACATTTTTACAGGGCGAGTAGCATTTGAAAAACTCACCGAATTAGACTATCGAGGCACCACATACTACACCGTTAAGAATTTATCATTGTATGAATGTCAAGGTTGGTGCAGAGAGGAACCGGACTGCCAGGCAGCATCATTCAGGTATATCTTAAACATTATGTCATGTTGAATAGGACATCATGCAGAGTGAAAAGTTTATAAATTTTATTTATTTCAGTTTTGTCGTGAATCCATTAACTCCGGTGCAGGAAACGGTATGTCAGCTGCAGAACGAAACATCGGCCAACAATCCGGCGGCCTCTCCCCAGAGAAGTGTCAACCTTTACTACATGGTCAAATTGCAAATAAGATCGGGTATGGTTATTATACTGGTTTCACCTCTTCTTTTGAATAATGTTCTGCATATTTTTTTTCTGTTTTTTAGATATATTATAAATCATTGCAGATAATGTTTGTCTAAGGCCTTGGACCTTCGAGAGGGTACCCAACAAAATGATAAGGGGCTTGGATAATGCCCTGATTTACACATCCACGAAAGAAGCTTGCTTAGGGGCTTGTTTGAACGAAGTAGGTGAAATTAACAAAACTAATATTGTGTTTTAGAACAAATCAAGAACTGTTTGAAGTTTAACCATAGCTTTGTGTGTTTTTTTTTTTTTTAGCATCGTTTCACGTGTCGTTCTGTGGAATATAACTACGTGACTCTGCAGTGTCATTTAAGTGACTCCGACAGGCGAACGACTGGACAATATGTGCAATTCGTAGATGCTCAGGGGATCGATTATTTCGAGAATCTATGTTTGAAAGGTGTCTAAGGTTACACTGAATTGGTTTAACACATAAGTATAATATAAAGGCAAACACTATTGTTTTTCTTCTACGACTTTGCAGGAAATCAAGCTTGCAAAGCCAATAGAAATTTTCTGGTACCCCGGATTGGAGTTGCCGATGACAAAGTTGCCCAATATGCCAGCCTGCATTATTATGTGGACAAGGAACTGCAGGTACCGTAGTGAGTTAATGATGTGAACTCTTGAACGGTAACAAGAACCGTTATTACAAGATTCACATTTTCAGCACCAAACAATGCTAATTTAAATTTCCCTCAAGAAGAAAATCCTACAAGTATTTCTTGCTGTTTAAAAATTAATATTCCACTCTAGTGAATTATTTAAAAATGATTTTGCAAAGACAAGACTTTTCCAGCGCGAAATGGCATGAAAAAAGCGTGGCTGGGTAAAAAACTCATTTGCCCTGTAAAAATGGAATAACAAACTATATTTTTTTTTATACCGTTTCAGGTCACAAGTGAATCAGCGTGTCGCCTGGCCTGTGAAATTGAGAACGAATTCTTGTGCAGATCATTCTTGTATAAGGGAGCGCCAACAGGAACATCTTACAATTGTCAACTCTTTCATTTGGACCATAAAACATTACCGGATGGACCGAGCACTTACCTTAATGCAGACAGACCACTTATTGACAACGGAGAACGCGTAGGGACATACTACGAAAACCAATGTGAGAGTGAGTAATTCTTTTTGTATAATTTTACCATTCTTCGATTGGTACAAGTCACGTTTATAAACATCTATATCGTTTTTAAACGTGATTGATTATGACAATCTTCGGTTTTGAATATTTATTTCTAAATTTTTTGTAGAAATGTCATCAAATGATTTGCCGGTGGTATTCGAAAATACGGAAGATCCACTAATATCAAATCTAACAAGAAATGACGTCAACTGCGACAAAACCGGAACTTGCTACGATGGTAAATCGAAAAAAAATAGGCATTATAAGATAATGCCATAACTTGCAAAAATTTATTAATTTTTTGGTATTTTAGTTTCAGTTCATTGCAAAGACACGAGAATAGCAGTTCAGGTGCGCACAAACAAACCTTTCAATGGTAGAATATATGCCCTTGGAAGATCCGAAACTTGCAACATAGACGTTGTGAACAGCGACTTGTTCCGATTAGATCTAACAATGACAGGTCAAGATTGCAACACTCAGTCGGTGGTAAGTTGACGAAAGGATAGCAGAGACAGACAAAACAAATGACTTGACGTAACTGACTGTAGACAAGTGACCATTCAGGTAAGAAGAATTTGACGAATGACATTTATTCTTGAGAGATTCAAGACAATGAAGTCTAAATTGAGAAAAAAAAATTTTTTTCAGACTGGCGTTTATTCTAATACAGTTGTGCTGCAGCACCATAGTGTCGTAATGACCAAAGCGGACAAAATATACAAGGTTAAATGCACATACGACATGTCGTCGAAAAACATAACCTTTGGTATGATGCCAATCAGGTATGCGCGTCTTGTAGAGAATTACCTCAATCCAAAAACAGGCCTAACACATAAATCATAACCTTTTACTATTGCAGAGACCCAGAAATGATTAGCATAACTTCTGCACCGGAAGCACCTCCACCTAGAATCAGGATACTTGATGCCAGAAATAGAGAAGTTGAAACTGTCAGAATAGGAGACAAACTGACATTCAGAATAGAAATACCAGAAGATAGTGAGTGTGCTTTAAATCTAGCCTATTTAAAGTAGTCTTGGTACTTTGTCGTCATAAAAACATGTTATTTGATTGTTTCAGCACCTTACGGTATCTTCGCAAGAAGTTGCGTTGCTATGGCAAAGGACTCTAAGAGTACATTCCAAATTATAGATGATGAAGGGTTGGTTTATGTAATATTCAGATTTCGATTTTTAATTTAAAGATAAAAATTATATTGTAAATATGCTCCTAAAATGACAATGGGTAATAATAAAGCCGATTGCAGTAAATAGTACTATACTTACACTCTAAATTAGATAAATAAAATAAGGTAATAGACTGTATAATGTTCCAGATGTCCAGTCGATCCCAGTATTTTCCCGGCTTTCACGGCAGATGGAAATGCTCTGCAATCGATATACGAAGCTTTCAGGTTCACAGAATCCTATGGAGTTATTTTCCAATGCAACGTTAAATATTGCCTTGGACCGTGCGAGCCGGTAAGTATTATTGGCTTTGATAAGAGCCAGTTTCTTTTCGGTTAATTTGATACCTGAACGGTTCTTTTAGGCTGTATGTGAATACGGAAGAGACACAATTGAATCCTTGGGCAGGAGACGAAGAAGCATCTCCATGAACCAAACAGAAGCCTCGGACGAAGACATGACACTGAGTCAAGAGATTCTGGTCCTTGATTTCGGAGATGAGAAACCGAGCGAATTCTTGCGACAGGAGACATCTTTTGCTGACTTCGGAAGAGGTAAAAAGCGATAACTGATAATGAGTTGCGAGTTCAAATTCAATTTCATTTCTGCGATAAAATCTTATGTATTAATATCATCGAATGTTCTCCATTCCAGATAAGACAGTAACGATAGTCGAGCCTTGCCCTACGAAAACATCAGTCCTGGCGTTAGGAGTCACCTGCGCCCTACTCATATTGGTCTACATAAGCACTCTCTTTTGCTATTATACCAAGAAATGGATATCTCCAAAGAAAGTGGTTGCCTGAGAATCGCAAAGGGAGAATAATAACTTATTATGAAAAATAATGAATCATAAAAAAACGTATTTGTGAACGATTAACCGCGATGAACTTGAATAGCATCCATCATCATCCATTTTCATACCGGAACAAGTTATTTTTTTCTTTTTTGATTATACATCATCCGAAAGCGATGGGATTATTAATGGTTTTCGGATTTTAATTTGAAAATGAAGGCTGCCAATAACAGATATTAATAATATTTTACTAATGAAGCGCATCGCGTGATTATTGCCCCGAGGGCTCGACTAAAAGCGATCATTTTTGAAAAATACTTTCAGCAACCAACTTCATTAGTAAACTAAAATCGCGGAAATAAATAATAAAACATTTACCTGATTCACAATTACGCATAGTTAAAGTTAATTTGAACAATTCGTCAAATATTGTGATGAGAAATCGTTTAGTTATATTTATATGTGTAAGAACAAGGCAAACTCATAGTAAAAACCTGAGCATTCGCACAAAGAAGCTTTCTTCAGCGGATGCGGCCTTGCAAACAGTATTTTTTTCCAGGTTTTCACAGTGACTTTGGCCTTGCGCCTTAATAAACATAAGTACCGGTATTTTAGATGAAAAAAAATTTGGGGTATTTTTGGTGACAGGGTTAAAAGCAATTATGAAAATATTTATCATTTTTAAAAATACCGCGTACTTTTAATTTAAGCAGATGCGAGTTATATCTTTGGTATTTATTTAATTTATTCATTTTTCAATCGGTTGCCAATCAATCAATTTTCATGATATCATTAAATTTTTGTATATAGAACTCATTATAAAATTTCATAATAAAGTGACTTCAACTTCTATCACGTTCTAATTCAATTCAAGGACTTAATTCAAGGGAATTGAATTAGAACTTACAATCAAAGTTCCATTTCTAATTCAAAGTTATAATTTTTATATACGTAAATAATCCTGGCAAATTTTTAATAAAGATTTATCGCAGAAATAATCAGTGTGATTCCAGTCAATTCCAAAAAGGCAACATTTATCCATTTTCGTTTGAAAATGATTTGTTTAATAATTGTTTAATTGTACTTAAACATCAATTTGAAGGATATGAAATTTCATCACACGATTCAGGACCTAATACGAAGATGGCTGAAACTAATTTTTAAAAAAATTTTCCCTTGTTGAATTAAAGTAAGTTGTGATTGAGAATCCTATTAATTTCATGTTAATTAGAACAATTAATTCTCAAAAAAAATGCCGATGAAAAATTAATGTTATTCCTAAGAACTATCAAAGCGCAGTAATAAAAATATAAGATTGAAAATCAATTTTTTGTTAAACTTTGTCTACCGTTTAATAATAAACATGGCTTAAATAAATGAAATTTTTCTAGTAGGATGTTAATTAACAATTAAGTGCGCATGTTCCTAATTTCCAAAACTTAAGTACCATAAATGAACATGGTTATATGCATTGACATGAGATCAAAGCATCACATCTTCTAATATATAGTCGTGGTTTTTTAATTTCCACAAATATACCTTGAGTTTGCGATGTGAAAAAGACATAATACGAAATAAACAAAATTAATTCACACTTTAATGTTTTCTTAATTTTTTCAAAAAAAGTTAAGAAATCAATAAATTACAGCGATATCAATAAGCAATTTTCTCTAGCCTTAAAATGATATGTGTCTGTTTCATACAGATTTTAAACCGTCAAAATTATATATGTATATAATATATAGTGTATATATATATTATATACGGTACTATAATATAACATTCTAGTTTTTTTTGTTCTTACAATGGAAATAATTTAGTTCAATAATCAAATTAATTTTGGTAATGCAGCAAATTTTTCCTTCTCATAATATACCGTAGAATCGAGAAACAGGAAAAATTAAAATAAGAATCTCTCCTTTCGTTCGTTTTGAAGAATTTCGGTCGTTTCAGACATACAGGTTAGATTAGGTTACGTATATAGACATATACGTACAGGACTCTTAAACATAAATATAGTTATGTTGAGGAAAATTAAATGCAATATCAGTTCCAATTTTCCAATCCGCCATAGTTTTAAATCAAATAAGCGAAAAGAAAGAAAATATTCATTAACTTATTGTTTATTAGAAATTAATAAAGGCTTAATTTACTGAGTCAAGATACGACTAAAACGAGAAGAGATCGTCTGAAACTGAATGCATTCTTGTATTTGGTAGTATCAAAACAACTTTCTTCTGATTCTGTAAAGCGAATTAAATAAAATCATCAAGAGCAATAACTATGTTAAACTATTTGAGGCGAATTAGGGCCTTCTACCCATAACGAAGAAGAAGCAAATAACTGATTTCTCTCAGAATTATTAATTTTTTCATTGCCCGATGAATAAAGTTTCTTTCGAATAGGAGACGTCAATTCATTATTTACTTCTTGTCGAACAGAAACAGATGGTTTAAAGTTTTCAGTGGAAGCATTTCCAATTTTTATGACTCGACTCAATGCATCGGATCTCGATTGACTTAAATTTGTTAAATTGGATTTTGTATTGGTTTTGGCATTATCATGTTCAGAAGATTTCTCGGCATCATTTGTATTTCTAACTATATTTTGTATCTGTAATCGAAAGATTAAATTATATAAACTAGGGTGGTCAATCAGGATCTAATTGAATTACACCAATTAGAACTTTCAAAATTCAATTAATCCATAAATTATGCAATACTTTCCAAATCGGTTCAAAAAATTGAAAATATAATAACACCAATACCTGCTATAATTCCTTACCTCAGCATCAATCGTTCTGAATTGCCATGTCCACATGGCATTATATAAAAATGGTCGATGATCATATCTGTTGTCATCAGGACTATAAGTCTCAGCGTGGTAACATGGTGTTAAAACCGTCATTTTATGGCGATTTATTGAATAACAACGGAAAAAATGTTTTATCTTGGTAGCCACCTGAACGAAGAACGCAAGAAATTATTACAATAGTAAAAGATTAAAATTACAAAAGTAAAATACCAACATAACATAACTAAATATTTTTAACCTCTTCTGGACTGCATGTATCCTTCCAAGTTTGAATCAATTTACAAAACATTGAATAAGGACCACATGCAGCTTGTTTGCGTAATCTGCCGAAAACATTCAACTCAGAATATGTCATTCCCATATCTTCTTCATCTGTTTGCTTTAACTTTCCATCTACCAAAGGTTCTAATTCTGCTGTTGGAGGAGCTTCAAGTATTTCTTCCACGATACTCAAAGAAAATCTAAATAATTAAATTAGTTACGAAGAGAAAAGTTTAATTCATCTTCAGTTAAAAAAATTCAACTCGTGCATTAACCATTTTCTAGATCTTACTTAGTTCTTGCGTATTTTAAAAAATTTTTTAAATCAGTTTTAGATATGCCTCCTATTGGATTAATATCGGCACTCGAACAGTCATATTTAGTCATATAACCGCGTAAGGCTTCGTCAACATTTGCCGATCCCAAGACAAGAAGGCCGCCGGAACGATTTCTAACCCACAGTATTAATTGTGCAAAAAGATATGATAAAACCATTCGAAGACGTGCCTGCACGTTTTGCAGAGCTAAACTCTCTCGGGGACTACCACCACGACTGCCGAATTTTGGTATTCTGGATGTGACGGAAGTAAAAATTCCAAGAACAGCGCTAACTGCCAAGTCAATACTTATTGTCAAATGGTAACTGTAAATATAAAAATTTTGAAAGTTTGATGAAATTTAGAGAATGAAAACAATTTACGTCCATTACGCCTAAAGGGGCAATCAAATTTTGCAATTATCACAAAATATATTATATATATATTCTAAAATTGTATATTTATTTAATATAATATTTTATTTCGACTGAGAATATATTTCGACTATATTTCTTTCAAGAAGCGCAAAAACTTATTTTTCACTATAATGACCTTCCAATTTGTTGAGCTAAAATTTGAGCTCTGTGTCTAGTCTCTTGAGATGAATTTTCACTTCCCATATAACAAGTATGAAATATTCGCCCGCAGAGTTCTCTTGCGTTAGATGGCGTATAGTTTGCATCACAAACAATTTTTCTAACATCAGAAAGAACTTGTTCATCTGTAATAAAAAAATATCCGTAAAATAATTTATGAATAACAATGTAAACAATATATAATTTACCACTCTAAAGTGAAAATAAAAAAGCAATATAAGAACCATAGAATATATGAGCAGTAAACCAGGAGTGAAACTGTTTTAATTAAAAAAGACTAAAACAAGATAATGAATATTCTTTACCTCCCGTTTGAACAGCTTCCACAACCAGTCTGCACATAGAATATACAATACAAGCAGTGCTGGTTGAATCGACTCCACCGCTTAAAGGCAAAAAAAATCCACCTTGCTTTGAACGTCTAGAAAACATTTTCCTTGAAATAGAATTATTTTTTTAAACTTAGCCAATTATATTAAGAAAGGAAAGGTTTTAACTTGCCTAAGATAATCCCAAAGCCAGCATGCCGGACCTAAAGCGATTTCCTCTTCTGGTGTATGATAAGTCAGATCGATGGGATAATATGATGGCAAGAATAAATCGCTTCGAGAAGTTAGACAAAAATCTATGTTAATTCTTTTATAAGATGCACTTGACGCAGCTACATGACTTCTAGATCGAATTGTATTTCTATAACTTCTAATGTCTTCTAAATCTACATTTGCTGTGATGACCTCCACATCTTGTAGAGAAAACTGTTTACAACGATTTACTATATCTCCATTTATAGCAATACAAGAGCATCCACTAAAATAGACCCTTTCACCATCACAACCTCTAAGATTACTAAACAAATAACAGCCTCCACACTGTAACAGAAGTTTTTTTTATTAATAATGCTTTTAAAAATTCATATAAATGTTCGGGAGATAATCTAAAATTACCTTAAAAGTAGCTGATTTAACCAAGTCAACTGTTACATAAGCTTTTCTTAATTCCGCATATGATCCAGACCCATTAGAAATAATTTCTACGCCATCCAGTGACATCGATATATGACTGCTCAAAGGATTCCATAACTCTTCGCATATTTCAAAACCTAAACAAGTATCTCTTGTTGCAATAACAGCATCACCAAATGGTACTGTGGTTTGTCGCGTTATTTGAGAAATTGATCGCGGCAAGTAAAAATCTTCAGTTTCTCGTGGTTTTTGCCATGCCGTAAACCACCTTGACTCTCTATAATTTCCGTCATTACATAAAATCATTTTCGGACGAATGAGAAGAATTTTGCTAAAATTAAATATGAATTTTAAATAAATTGTCCACCAAATCCAATATTAATTTTATTTGTTATTATATAGATTACAGTACATAAAAAATTAAAAACAAAAAATTGTAGTATGTTTAATATTAACTTTCTTTTATGCACTCTAAATTTAAAAGATAATTCATTTGGACAATTTATATATATATATAGGTGTGTGTGTGTATGTATTAAATTTTAACACTATTCAACAAAATTTTAAAAAAATGACCAAAACAATGTGATTTACCTATTTAAAAATACTACTCTTGTGTTATAAGCCACATTTTTATGCATCACAGGCATTCCAACATCAATAAGTATATCCTTACATATTGAATTTTTTAATAATTCTGCTAGGATTTGCCAACTATGAAGAAAAGTATCGCTCTCGTAAAAATGATCCTCACAACTATAACCACTGGAATGAAAAAATTATAAATTTTATTTTGATCATTTTTAATATTATTTGAAGCCGAAATAATAATGAATTTGAACACAATAATAAGTAAGATGATGAGACAAATTTTTCATTTAAAGTGAAAAAATGAAAAATAAAAATTAGTTTGAAGATTTTTAATATTTTAACAGTATTTCCTCAATATAGTCATCGTTATGTAGGTTATTTTAAATTAGTGTTTATGTTAAATAAAAAATTTGGAACCATGAAATAATAAACTAATAAAAAATCTAATATGAAAAATGTAACAATTAAATTTGAGATTACCTTAATTTATTGATCTTTTAAATATTCTTAATCACCTCACTTTAATCAATTGCTCTCCTTTAACATTACTTACCAGATTTCAAGTTCTGGACCAGTTCTGTAGGTTGCTCCTGCTTGTTTAGCTTCTTCGATGCTTTGTAGAATTCTGTCGAAATTTCCTTCGAAATCAAGAGCCCACTGATTCAGAGTACAAGCCGCAACAGTTACTTTTCTTCCCATTTTGTCATATATCTGTATTATAATTAAAATCTTTTATAAGTGAAAAAAAAAGATTTATAATTAATTTTTGCAAATGAAAAAAATGATAAATTTTCACTTAAAAAAATGAAGAAAACTATAATTGTTAACATCATTTACCCAGAAGTTTGAATATAACAGACAAGAATGTCTAATGGTTTTTTTGATACTTATGAAAATTTAAAATCTAGCGTTATCATTTAGTAACAAAACTTTTATCTTGGCAAATATCAATGAAAATATCAATTCTTATTTAGGAAATTTTCTATAATTCAATATTTCGAATGGTACATAGGAAATTAATGTTTAAAGAAATGGAATTTACATTTAAATCAACTTCTTGGCCATAAGATAAACATTAATTAATGGAAATTATCAACAAAATTTTAAAATTTTCGTGCTTTCAATTATATTTCGACATTATTTTAGAAAGATATCCGGAAGCTTGTCTTTAATAAAATCTTCAATTAATGCTGACAAAGCATTTTCATACTTCTGTCAGATATGTTACAATATCAGCGTCCTGTTTTATGCAAGAAAAATCCGCTGGATAAAAGTAAAATTTCAAATGATAAAACAAGAGGAGTTTAAATGTTGAATGGCACGCATAGTCGTTACTATGGGAAATAATAAGCATTTAATAATGAATAATGGACATTGAAACTTCGAGAAAACCACAGTTGCTACGCAACTTCAAGTCATAAATGTATGATAATTCCATTTAGTAAGAGTTTAGTGCCAAGAGTAAGTAGATACATTTTAACAAGCGATCACTTAAGTAAGAGAAAAATTTAAAACTATAAAATGCACCTTCACGAATCTTTCGATGCACCGTTTAACAACAGTTCCAAGGAAAATTAAAAAAGTCGTGCAGAGGTACGAGGCATTTTATTGATATTCGTTACTCTTTCTTGTTCCCACTTATTGCTGAATAAACTTCCACTGGCACTTCGACAAGGGGTGAAAATCAAAAATGACATGAACTACCGAAGTGCAAGACATTTCATGGTGAACAGTACCACCCTGTACCATTTTAAGGTGAGAGGGAATTGACCTCGACCGGAAAAATTGAAATTGATATTATTGTTATTGAAAGTGGATCCGATTAAAAATGGGATACTCGACTAAAATTGAACTCCTACAAAAATAAGTAGCATTCGTCTCATAACAAAATGGATATAAATAAATAAATATGGTCAATGGTAATTGTAGTCGGTTAACTTTGAAAATTTTCTGCAAAACCTTGTTTTTTTGGCGATTCATTCTATAAAATCGACTTCTGCACTTTAGAGCAGAAACAGATTATATCTTGCAAATGTAAACATTAGGGGTATAATCACTCATATATTAATTTTATTTATCTTTTACTTATTTTTAGACTCTAGACAAAATGCTACATTCAGTTACCACTTGCCCTTTTGATCTCCAATCATTTCAAATTGTTTTCTTTATATTTTTTAAAGTTCCATGCACAAGAAGTTAAATTTATCTGAAAATTTTTAAACTAAGAACTATAACGAAAATTTGGAAAAATAACTTCTCCTTCTTGCTTTTATAAGTATTCAGCACTATTGCAATCCATAAGCTTCATCAATGAATATTAAATTTTAGATTTTAAAATCAACTAAATACCTCAAAATTTAAAAACCCTAAGATTTTTGCAAATCGTTCTAGTAATTAATATTAAGATAATATTATCAGATTATCAGCAGAAATAGTCATAATTTTTACTACTATTTTTTTTTAAATCAATATATAAAAATTATTAAATTATTTTCTTTTTTAAAAATTTAATGAAATTGTAATGCTATAAATTGGAATCTATTTAAATAACTTTTAAATTGCTATAAAGGAAAAAGACTAAGTACTGGTTAAAAAATTACATAAAATATAGTAAAATATTAGTTTGCGCGGATAGATCTAACATAAAATTTAATATAAAATTATAAAAGAATTAATTTTAAGTTGCTAGAATTTTAATTCTTTGTAAAAAAAATTCTGTTATTGATTAATTATGCATTGTTTATTTTGATATTAACGACTAGACTTTTATTTATAGAGTGCCAAAGATTATGTGCGCTATAAGATCGATAAAGAGAAAAAAATTCAAATGCTTATAGACAATTCATTCTAAAGCAAATGGAACAGCAAAAAAAGTGTATTAAAAATCTTGGTAAGTGTAAAGATTTTGATATTCATTCATAAATGTGCAATTGACTAAATCAAATTAATTAACATATGCTCTGACAATAGCAAATCAATCGCATTTAAGCAATGCTTAATCGCATTCTTGCATTTTATTATTATAAATAAAATTAAATGTTTTTTCGGCCAGTCACATTACATATAAAACGTGAAACCTACACATAGCAACGACAAATGTAAACTTCGTTTTAATAAAAAAGTTTTTGTTCACACGAAAAACTGTGAAACAAACACAAGTATTATGTATTTGATTTTATAATTTAAAGGATTTAGGCAGAAAATAAAGAAATATAATAAAGCAATGATTAGTTATCACTAAAAATATAAGGATATAAAATTGTCCTAATATAATCCATTAAAGCATTTTAGCTTAGCTATTATGAGAACAACTTCTAATGAATAGTAGATGCACAATATATTTTTCAAATTTAGCCTGGGTAAATGAAATTTCAGATATTATCTAAAAATATTTTTATTCTATCATTAGACTGAATTTTTAAATTCATAATATGTACATATATATACGTATAAAATATTGTTCAATCAACTGATAATTCGAACAGACCGGAATCATATAAAATATGCTATTAATCTGTTTTTCGCAAATTGATTTAACTTTTTAGTTATATATATTTTATTAAATAATAGCTCATGACAAAGAAATTATGCACCTTTGATTTCGTACATGAAATGACTACAATATTTATATTCGAGAATCAAAAAGAATTAATTTATGGAAGGAAATGGCTTTAGAATATGACGTAAATAAAAATTGTATTTTTCTTAAATTTAATAATAAGAAAAACGGAAAATTGTTATAAGCAATAAAAATGAAGTTCAACATTACGTAAGAGAGTGGAATACACATTTCGTAATTAAAAAAGAACCAAAATGTTCTGGAACTCTAAAACTAAAAGACCAATTATTCTGTAAAAAAAACACACATAAAATATCAATATTTCATAAAAGCAATAAATGTTTTTTAAAAATAAAACATCAAATTTCAGTACAAAATGTCCACTTTTAGACAGACTCATTAAAAAAGGTACCATAAAACAACCTAACAAGTTATGCATTTAAAACAACCGCATCAAAAATTTTTGAATCAAATTCAATACATACATACAAAAAATTCAATACCGCATACAAAAAATTGCAAAAAGATAATCTACATTTATTGCTCCAATTTGCTAATATTCTTTTATTAAATTACAATTAACAATAAATAAAATAATACTTTTGAATTTCTTTGAACCTAAATATCTAAATGTATTAAAGTATTTATGAGTTGTATTCCGGTATAGAACAAAAAATAATTTTTTATAAAAATAATGATGAAAAATACAAGTTGATTCCGTGATCCTTTTTGTTAATTAGAACAGAACTCACAGAAGAACAATTTTTATAAATAAAAAGAACTCAACCCACTTTTCCAACAATTGATAAATCTTAAATGTAAAATTAGTACAGGCAGAATAATGCATTCTACCATAAAAAGTTAGCATAAGTATTTATGTATGTAATGCCTTATAATTTATATCAAGTTAATTGAATCGTTGACGCTATTTCGAACTAGACACGATGAGGCGGTGAACTTATAAGTTAATAACTTATAAAATGGAAACTCAAACGTGAGCCTGTTACACATATGCGATGTGTTCTACCAAGATTTCTTCAATTATATCTTAACAATGTCAAAAATATTAGAATCAAATTAATGTTTTAACAGAAAGCAGTCGTCTTATAAAGTTCTTTTTATTCCTAATATGATGATCAAAAATATGAAAAATTTTAATTGGAAATTACATTGAAATGTAGAAAATTATTTCTCGAAATCGACATGATATTGGTCATCGTATGACTTAATATACGAAGGAGAAAAAATGTTTTCTTAAATCATGAAACCGCTCTTGATTATTCAGTAAATATTCTCAAATGTTATTAAGTGTCGTCAGACGTACAAAGATGGTTATGCAAATCTTAAAATGAATAATAAAATTATAAAATATATTTATAAAACAGATAAATTTTAATTTTTAATTATGAAATTCATTTTTAAATAAAGGCAACATATATTCTTCGAATCTAAGAATATCGATACTAACAATTATTAAATCATTTTAATTTGAAACCATAATTAAGGTAAAATTTAATTTATATTACATTGATTTAAACACTAAATTAAATTATGTGGTAAGTTATTCAAAACTAGTATGTTGAATTCATTTGTATCCAAAGCTTCACACAATTCTTACTCCTAAAAATTTTACAAAAATGCTGGTTTTATCTTCATATTATTTTTCATGATCAAATATCTAAAAAAATCATACTAGAGAGAGAAAAACGTATAGGGATAAAAATTTGGAAAAGTAACGATTTTAATAAGAAAAATTCAAATAAGATAAAAATTGTAGTTAAATTCTGACATTTTGTTCAGCCCAGAAAATAAGACTGTAGATAATTTTTGTAACGACTTTTATTTCAAAATTTTATTAATTTTTTTTCAATTCTTTAATCAAACCTTGATAAAAAGTTTATTTTGCAATATTAAGATTGGTATCATTTTAACATAAAAAACTTACCAGTCAGACATTTAACCAATAGATAGATATTCTGTGATTCACTTCAATATTGAAAAATAAATCAGTGAAATGCTATGAATTTCTAAAATTTACCTTATTAAATGCAAAATAAAAAATGAATAGTTGAAATTGAAATTTTTGATTTAATGACAGTAATTCTTCTTTCTTTTCCATTAAATTTTTTTTTTCTGAATTAAGAACTTTTATAATATTTTTCATTCCAATCATTATTCATTTCAAAACTGTATATCATACATACCATTTCGTCTGACGATCAATATTCATTAGCTTTTTTCTCTGAAAAGACAGAAATTTATAACGAATAAAAAACTTTTTATTGATTTTACTTCAAGCTCATGACAACCACACATATAACAGAAAATATCGTTACGAAGACGTATAAATAATTCAGCGAATTTCCTTTCTCTGTTTAATATATTTTTCCACTTTTCCCATCGAGGATAGTTTGCATGTCCATGTCGCGATATCAGAATAAATAGTAAACTTTGCGAATTCTCGTAGTGCTGGATATTTCGATTTCTTATTCGATGCAATAAACCGAGACGCAAAACGTGTGCTGCAGCATGAACGATGGGGAAATCGGGCAAAGGTTTCACGGTAAAAGAACACATTTCTTTTATAAGGAAACATGTAAACGACGAAAGCCACCGGGAAATTCATTTTCGTTTAAGCATGGGTATAACAGCATTCAGAAAAATTAAACGAAAACAACAAAAAAAGCAATTTCTTGCAGCACGCACTGCCACACATCACAATATCATAAAAAACATCAGACACTTATAAGTGGACTCGCTAAAAATTACATTGAAAATAAAAACGAAATATACCAAATGAAACAACGACAAATATCATATCGTCACTGTAAATGATGATATGGAAACTGGTGTGATTTCTAACGTTAAAGCTTTGCAGGCTTCACTATTTCCTACTTATAGAATTGGAGGTAAGTTCAGTATACTTCAACGACAATGTGCAATATTTGCAATACTTCACATAAAAAGACTATCAAATTAATAGAAATTTACATAACTATTTGATAATATTCAGTTTAAAAAATTTTATAAATATTTAATAGCTTAATTTAAGATTTGATAAATATTAATTACTCTCAATATTGAAAATTAGTGAAAATTAAACATAAGTGAATTTCAAACATAACAATTAAAGCAATTTTCCCTACTGTAAAAGTCATACATTTTTTCTTTTAATTATCAATTTTATGGATCACTACTAATTTATAGTACATTAATAGAGCAAGTAATCAAAAATTAGAGCAAGTAATCAAAAATTAAGTTCATTAACAAAAAAAATTTAAATTTTAAATATGATAAATATTAAAATTCCTGCGAATAAATTGATCATAATTCTGCTTACCTTTTTTCAATAGCCTTTTCAGAATATCTCATTCTCTATGAAAATATCCTGTGATTATAACTTCATGTGATATCGGTGCACAAAGAATTTATATAATATTTTGGTTCTTACATATTTACTATTAAACGGAACTTTTCCTTTAATAAACTAATATTACAATGCGAAATAACTGGCTGAGACGGAAAAAAAAATTTGACAGTATTTTCATTATTCACTATCATTGCGTCACTGAACTATTTTTCATTTGGCTTGACCGAGGATTTTAAAATGTTTTAGTCGATTGAATTATATAATATCTGTTTCATAGCACTGTTTAAAAAAAAAAAAAAAAAATTGCGTTTTTATATGATGTATTCAATCTTTATTTACCTCTAAAATGCATAATACTGAAAAGTAAACCAACCGGTAGATTGACGTAGAAAAAAAAAAATTTCAAACCAATGACAAGCTGGAAGTTTCATATGTTTCTTTGTATTTCTGTATTCAAGGTGAAATGCAAACTGAAACATCAATCACGTAAAGCTAAAGCTTATCGATTTATGCAATAATTAAATATTATATCAGTTAAATAATAATAGTATGATTTGTTATACTGATTTTGTCGGATGCTGATCCACTAATTACAACAAAATTTTTGACACATGAATTTTTATACATTGATTTTGAAATAGATTAAAAGAAAAAATGTAATTGTTTTTCATAGGATTGAGGCACATCATTACTAGTGAACAATTCATATATATATATATATATATATATATATATATACATTATGTACGACCACATAAATTTTAACACCGATGCGAAACATCCTTAATAGATAATCATTTTTACATTTATCAAATAAACATTCGCGATACATTTTAAACTAAATGAAAAAGTAAAAATTTTCTGCATCGTTTTCAATGATGAAAATGCTGAAAAAGGATTTGATATCGTTCGAAAAAAACTATTATCGGAGATCTGCATAATTTTACAGCGAAATTTGCGAGCCTTTTCAGTATGCAAAATATTTCGTAAGTCATTATGATTTTGGAAGTAAATATATGAAGGGATGCGAAACGATCGAGTTCAACCTCAAACATGAAATGTTAAATTCTTGACAGCAACGGGAAATTCCCAGTAATGCGGAGCCTTTCTTTGAGTCACGTATCAAAATTCGTTTTAGTTTCAAATCGGATCAGAGGCTCTTTCGATATGCCATGTCCATCTTGAAACGTAAATCAGCTCATTTATACCGTTGTTCCACTTATGAAAATGAATGAAGTTTTTCTATTTTGAAAAAATAAAAAAAAAAAAAGAAAGAAATTATGAAGCATGTCATACTTTAATAACGAGTTTAACTTTTGCAGGCAATTTATATCCGGTAAGTTATTTCGTGTTGATATGTAATTAATTAAAAGTTTCTTTAACTTTTGTATGAGTTTTTTTTTCTTTCTTTCGAAAAAGAAAATCGAATTTCATCGGTATCCTTCCAAGAATGATTCAACTATTTTATATTTTAGTTTAGTACCTGCAATAATAGTGAACCACAAATGTTACAATGACATTATTAAAACACTAAAAATAGCGCTTTCCAGAATTTATTAATAAATATATTTTGGAATCTCTCAATTTGTTTTAAATGGATAACACAAGTTAGTATTAGTTAACATCTTGGTCAGTTAAGTACAATTAATTTATTTTGAAGATTAATGATAAATTCTTTAAAATGAATTTCTGCTTGTAAATTACCTTGTGTCAATTGTATTATATATTTTACACATTTATCCTCGTAAATTAAAAAAATATTACAAAAATTATCAAATTCAAATTTCATTATCCAAAAGTTGGACATAATAAGAGAGTTTACATTTCTTAATCTATTCTAAAATTCATATTGCATGTTATTTAAATAAAGTTAGATCAGAAAACTGTCCAAGTGAATTTCAAAAAATTTCCAATTACAATTAAATTAATCCAAGAGAAATCAATTGCTTAAAAAATCAATTAAACTTCAAGGTGTTTTTTATTTTCTTTAATATTACTTAGATTATATTTAACAATACTAAATTGTTTTTGAAGTAGGAAGCAAAATTGAAAATAATTAATTTTTAAATTGTAACTTTTGTCATAATAATCTGGATTTTAAATATCTTCATCCTATTTAGTTGTTATTTATTTTTTTATCAACATTATTTAAACTTCAAATTCTACTTACATAATTTAATGCATATAAGCCAGAAATGAAATAAAAACTGAGACTTGCAAAGCATTATTAACTTCCAAATTTAAATAAGAACATATATCCCCATAAAACCATTTAAAAGTGATTAAAAATTTTATAGCTCAATCATTTTCAACTGTAAAACTTAATTTTCGATATCAAATGAAGTAAACAAGGTATTTTGCAAAATTTTTAGGAAATCAAAAGATTTTTGGTATTTCAATTCGAAAAACAGAACAGATATGTATAAAAATGAAAATTTAAAGAAATCGAAAGAAAGTAGCTTTTCAATTCATTATAAAGAACTGTAAATTAAAAATAACCCTCACTCTCATTTTACAAAAGTAATACATTTTAGTTCAAGGTTCATTATTATGACAGAATAACTCACCAAATTTGCGACTAAAGGAATTTTTCATAGCTTCAATACATTTTCATATATTATAATTAATTGTATAGAAATAAACTTTATAATACAGATTACTTAAATAAATTACTGATATTAATGATCAAATTTGTTAAATTAAAATTTTTGACGCTCCCAAACCGCTTTTATCTGAAAGTGTCATTAGAATGTAAGAACATTAGCATTAACTTTAAGCGCCATATTTTGACGATTAATATTTCTTTTAACTTAGCTAGAGAAATCGATACAAAAAATTATACATCAAATAATTGTTTTAAATACTGCTAATGATTTGAGATTTTGCTTTATTTTCCCTATCAACAAGCTCGTCACCCTTGCAATAATCAGAAACTTGTAAAAAACTTTAAGCAATAGCAAAATTACATATAGTGTAACACAATTATAAAAACATTTTCTATAAATCTCTAGTTTATATTAATGCTAAACAAACTGTGATTATTCGAGGAACATCATAATTTATATTTTTAATAAAATTTATTATTGATTACCTTAATGAAAAATATTTTTGATGTTTTCAAAGATGAAACTACTTTGAAAAATAAGCAAATTACCTGCTTTTATGGAGATAAATAAAATAAAATATAATTCTACCTTTATCGTTAAAACAGCTTTTTTGGTCCCTAAAATATAAAAACATTATTTTTCACAAAATGCTAGTCAGCAAAGTGATAATTATTAAATATAATAGTAATTATATTAAAATTTTTAAAATTCAATTTGTACAAATCAAACTCAAAAACCTCTAGAAAACTGAGTTTTCGATTTCAAAATCCTACTCATAAATTATTATAAACGGCTTTAAAAAGCTAAGAAATTAAATTCGATAAGTTTACATTTATATGCCTTGTACAAATATTAAAACAACGGAATATGTGATCGGAAATAACGGATTTATTCTGCGGTATTGTATTTTACTCCCTTAACAGGTAGCTATTTGACAAGTTTCCTGCAAAATACTTTGAAAACTAATCAAGTTGAGATAAATACAGACAATCGAACCCTCAAACCTGTTGCCAAATTAAAGGAGCCAAGAGATTTATTTGCCTTGCCCAAGGAATTAGACTGCCCACAGCATGCTGCACGATGGCCGACAGAATGTCAGGTGCGTATCTCTTATAAGGTAATTTATTCCACAATTAACGAATATGTTTGTTCACGCTGATAATGATAACTTATTAATTTGTGAAACAAATTGAAAATTGTTAGGTTTTGGAGGAACGAATACAGCATATAGAATATACTCCGCCATCGCCAGAATTATATTATCAACCTACGGGAAAGGAAATTCAACCAAAACCAGTTGGAGAAGAAGCGGGGACAGTTATATTTCAATATTATCCAATGAGTGCAGTGAATTATGTACGTATTGCTCGGATTCTCCATATGGCAGGCGATGAGTGACACTAAAAGCCACAACAACATTAAGCTACATCTCACTTTTGCCTTAATAGTAACATAATTTATTAATCGCCATTTTGTGCAGAATAAAAGCTTTCTTACAGTCGGATTAAATTATGTTGATATTTCATTTAATCAATTATTTTAAAATGGTTTCTTGCGTAGTTTATTCCCTTTTCTGAAATTTAAAAATAATAACTCAAATTTAAACTTTGCAGTTCAGCAGATCAAGTGTTGGAGGGAGTCGTTACTTCCTTTCGGGATGTCCAGGTGACAGGGAAAACGAAGATGAATTGAAATTTGAGTCACGTTTCGAATCGGGAAACCTGGCGAAGGTGGTCAAAATAACAGATACATACTATGAACTGTACCTTCGTACGGATATGTATACAAACCGGCACATGCAATGGTTTTATTTTCGCATACGGAATACTAAACGTCATGTTGTATATAGGTAATTATCATTATGCAGTAAGCCGTTGAAAGTAAGTCATGCAAAACCAGGGATCCTTGTATAAAAGTCTGTCGATTTACGAGCATGCGAAATTTCGAATAATTCCCCGAGTCTTTAAAAGTGAGAAGAATTTGTAATTTTATTAATATATTATAGTCTCCACAGAATCAAAAATGGACATGCAATTAAAAAGTGCTATCATAGCCAATAAATGCGAAGAATAAGAAATAAAATATAAAAATAACAATACACGAAAGCATTACTTATTAAACATGAACATGTTTAAAAATTAGCACGAATATTATCACTTTTTCAAATAAAAAAAAAAGTTGCAAAATACATGAAAATTCTTGGTTTCAATAAAGCCAAGACAGTAACGTTCAAGAAACCAAAAAATAATCATTATTTTAGGTTTTCATTGGTTAATTTGTCAAAAGGCGATAGTTTGTATAGCGAAGGGATGAAACCATTATTATATTCGACCAAAGATGCTCAAATGAATGCAGTTGGCTGGAGAAGATGCGGAGATAACATTACATACTTTAAAAATGATCCCGTGTAAGTTATTAAAAATTTTTATAATAATATATTAGTTAATACTTTCGAACAAGCAATTCTTAATATTCTGTATCATTAGATTATTATTTTGTTTTACATGATTAGTTATTACATTCATCCACCTCACTTCATGGTTTTAGAAATGGCGAAGAAGACCAACTTCCAAACTATACGTTATCTTTCAATCTTGAATTTCCTCATGATCAGGATGAAGTATATTTAGCTCATTGTTACCCTTATACATATACGGACTTGCAAGATTACTTGAATAAACTGCAAAACCATCCAATAAAATCCTCATTCACAAAACTTCGATTGTTATGTAGAACGCTGGCCGGCAATAATGTTTATTACCTGACCATAACAGCTCCTTCAAGTGGAGAAGAACCTAAGGTATTTTAATCTTATTTGAGGCATACATGCTTCATAATTTCAAAGGAGAAATGAATTTTATTACACATTTTTTTTTTAAAGAAAAAAAAAGCTGTAGTTGTTACTGCCAGAGTTCATCCCGGAGAAACACCTTCGTCGTGGATGATGAAAGGGTTCATGGATTTTTTGACTGGGGACAGTGTTCAAGCAAAGGTAATGAAAAAATTATTATCTAGAGTAAAGCCTGCAGAGAGCTTACCTATAAATTTAACAATATTTCATTACTATATTTTATTCTATTTTAACTTCTCTAATAGGAACTGCGAGAAAAGTTCATATTCAAACTTGTTCCAATGTTAAATCCAGATGGAGTTATTGTGGGAAATAACCGCTGTTCACTCACCGGACGAGATTTGAATAGACAATATAGAACAGTCATCAGGGAAACATATCCGCCCGTTTGGCACACCAAGCTCATGATAAGAAGGTAAAAATTTTGGTTTTGTGATACTTAACTAGTAATATTACAAATAAAATATAAAATTATTTTAACACAAAATGTTTCTAATTCTAAACATTTAAAAATATATAAAAAAATTTTAGAGACAATTATTAGTTAATTAATAAATTAAATTTATATATTAATGACAGACTGATGGAAGAATGTGGTATTGTAATGTATTGCGATCTACATGCTCATTCTCGTAAGCATAATGTGTTCATTTATGGCTGTGAAAACAAACGCTACGTCGATAAAAAACTACAAGAACAAGTATTTCCACTAATGCTGCATAAAAATGCTGCTGACAAGGTAGAGCTATCGATTGTACTTAAAAAAAATGGAAATTATTTTATTTGTATAAAGTAAAAAATAATAAAATCTTTGTGAATAGTTCTCGTTTGAAAACTGTAAATTCAGAATTCAACGATCCAAAGAAGGTACAGGAAGAGTTGTAGTCTGGATGATGGGAGTGGCAAACAGCTATACAATGGAAGCATCATTTGCAGGATCAACAATGGGCAGTCGGATTGATACCCATTTTAACGTTCAAGATTTTGAAAGCATGGGAAGAGCTTTTTGTGAGACATTATTAGATTTCTGTGACGAGGAACCAAGCAAAGTTAGTGACAATTTATTAATGATATTTAAAAATTTTCAAAAATTGATTATTTTCAAAAACAAATCAAACTTAAAATTTTTTCTTTGCTTACTCAATGGCGATTTATGTGTAAGTTAAAATATATTTAAATTAATTTATTATATGAAAAATAAAAATCATAATTCAAAAAATTCCTGATTTTTTTAGTTACAAAAAGGAGCGATTAAGATTGAAGATAATCAACAGACTGGTAAAGGAAGGTTCAAGTGCAGATGAGCCGACAAATATAAATTTGTCTGATTATTCCAGGTAATAAAACATTCCAATAATTTTTTTTTCAAATTAAAATCAAAAAATTAACAAAAATTTATAATAGTGAACAATTTATGATTAATTCAACTTATGCATATGAATTTTATCTATTAATTCAAATACTTTTTTCATCTTCAGACTTTTATCTAAAACCGTCCCACTCACCCTAAATCTAATTTTATCTTAAGTTTTCTTAATAATGTACAAAAGTAATCTGCTGTCTTTGGTTGAATATTGCAATAATAAATTCTTCATCTAATAATGCAAAATTTTCAACCATATTTATTATATTCCT
The DNA here is from genome assembly GCA_028565995.1 of Ricinus marginatus. Classification (NCBI taxonomy): domain Eukaryota; kingdom Metazoa; phylum Arthropoda; class Insecta; order Psocodea; family Ricinidae; genus Ricinus; species Ricinus marginatus. The sequence continues at coordinate 20,188 of JAOWBB010000264.1, read as the reverse complement.
AATGAAAAAATTCAACCTATTACTTTAAAATTGAATTTTGAACTTAGGAAAATTTCATTACAGTGATGAAGGTGACACAAGCAACAGCTCTGAAGATGAATGTGCCCCAAAAAATGGATGGAACGAAAATGAAATTACTCAACAGCTTTCTGTCCCTCCACCATCGCCTATATTGCCAAAAAGAGAGCAGCAGAAATTCAAGGTATATGGATCGAAATAAACCTTGAATTTTAAATATAAAGTAGACAATACAACAGTTTCAATGTTAAATTTTATTAGCAGGAGGTAAAAGGAGGTTCACCAAAATTATCTAAAAAACACATATGCGAAAAAACCCCTCCAATGCCGAGGAAACCTTTGCAAATGCATAAAAAAACATTAGATCATCCTTGTCAGTATGATCATTCCAACGATGGTTGTGATTTTACGACAGAGTTTGAATCAGGCGAGGAGAGCTCATCCTGGCAGAAAAGCGGCAGGAAACATAAAATTTACGGCAAGGGGAAAAAAATGAAAAAGCGACATATGCCACCCGAATTAATTGTCACTCCAGCTCAAGTATACGAAAACCAGATAAATGTTGAAATATCTGAAAAAGATTTAAATAAGACGTCAAAAAATCAATTTCAAGGTAAAATGAGTTAAAAAAATTGCAATAGTACCTTAATATATGTAAGATGCTCTGAAATCTTATTTTCAGTAAGTTCTCCAAAATTCAAATGCAGAATAATGTCCATTTCAGATAATTTTACAGAAAAATACAGACTGGATTCTTGGCATCAAAGCAAATCATTATCATGTCAAAGGTAATTGGGTTTAATAATAATTCTCTATAATCATAAAAAAATTTTAACCCAATAATATCATTTTAGGATCAGTGACAAATCTGGGAAATCGGTAAATGATCTGGCGACTGAAGTACAACTTAAATTAGGGACTGGCTTGCGCCAAAGAATTTGGACAGGTTGTTCATGTAATGCAATTCACAATGATACTGCCTTATCAAGGGATTCTACTTTGAATATTTCACACTGGAGTAAGGGATCACTATGGAGTTCAAGCTTAACAAGGCATATGAACAGTGAAACCTTATTAAAGTAAGTTTAAAGTTAAACCTTTTGTTTTATCAATTTTAATAAAAGAGTAAAAATCAAGAAGAATCAAACATGAAGCAAAATTTTTCACTATTTCAAAAAATTTTAATTTCCTTGACTTATATTAATTGACTGAAATTTAAAATCTTTATTAAATTTTTTGTAAGTTAAAGAAAAATATTTCAAAAGATTGCATAATTATTTTATCTTTAGTAAATAAGAACCCTTTGATTTGATATCACGATATTCATTTTAAATGCTGCAAATTATTAATTCTCATCAAATAAATATCGAAAGTAAAAAGAATTATTTTCTATTGAAAAGAAAGGCTTTTGTTAGAGCAAGCTACACTGTTAATTTAAATGCAAAAACCTAATTTAAACAAAATTTTTTAGAATAAAATAATGTTACACAGTATGTGCAAAAAAAGAGAAAAAAAATATTTAGCTTTTTTTAAAACCAAATATTGAGCATAAAAACATCATTGAATATTAAAAAACTTTATTTATGGCAGGTCTTGTTCACAAAAATTAGCAGTTGTACAACATACTCATAAAAAAACAGATTTTGTCCATGATGAATCAACAATAGTAAAAGAAAAAAAAAAATCTTGGATAAAGAAAAAAATATTTAAAAGCAATAAGTCTTTAAGAGAACAAGACAACAGTGACTCTTTCAATTCTAACAAGCAAGCAAATAAGAATAGGACAACAAAGTAAGTCTTCAAAGTAGGCTAAGTAAAAATTTCTCCTGTATAATAATGCCATTAAATATCTGACAAGTAATTTCTTGCAGGATGGAAAAAACAAAAAACATTTATCTAAACTGTAATAATAATGATCCTGTAACACAGATTTCTCTTACCAAAGCAAATGATTTGAAACAGTCTTTAAATCAATTTCACAAGGATAGCTTTGAATCAGAAGAAAGCTTTAAAATTTCTTCAAAATCAAGGTATATAAAAAAAATATATTAAAATCATCAATTTATCCATTTCTAAATTTAGCATTACAATCAAAAAATGTAAAAAAATTTTTAACAAAAATATTTCCAAAACAAAAATCTTGATTAATTTACAGCCACACCTTAAAATCAAAATTTCGAAAAAGTGGAATAATTGCCAATGCGACCGCGAGTTATCCAACAGATTCTGATGTTTCTGATTCAGATGATGCACAGCAAAAGCGTGTGATTAAGAAAAAGAAAAAAAGAAAAACGAACTTATCTAAGAAATTCAAAAAAACTCCATCAGCTAAAGTTTTGCCGCAGTCGCCAAAAAAAAAATAAGATATTGATTTCATTATCTAGTATTGTATATTATCATGTAATTTTAAAAAACATTTTACTTGTAAAAGGCAATAATAATAAAGTGAATGAAACCTTTAATATTTTTCATTAAATAACCTTTAAATAAAAGCTGAAGAATGTATTAAAAATAACAATATGTATTACTAGTAATGTTGAAACGCTAATAAGCTTTTATTAGTATCAATAATAATAAAAAATGCTTAAAATATATTAAAATATATTTCGAATTTAAAAAATTAACTAAGTTATTAATCCTACAAAATAGATTAAAGGTTGAAGTAAATATAACAGTAAATAATACTAGAACTGTTTTGAATACTGTAGTCTATTGCCACTTTATTTAACGGTCAGTTTGTTGATTAATGTTTAAGATATTTATTCTCTTGCTTTGAGACCGTTTTTCGTGATTTCTAGTGAAAATTGAATTTAAAAAACATGTATATAACGAATCCGATTGATCTTATTGTTGCATTCTATTATGTGGTCTTGGACTTATAAATAATTTCGAACAACTACATTGTATATTAGTTTAGCATTTTTAACATAAATGATCAATTATGTCTTCCACATCAGATTTCATCGCTTGGCAAAGATCTCGTTCTTGCAGGAAGACTATTACTAAAGGCCGCCCTATAATCATGAAAGAGTGGGATAAGCTATTCGCTGAAGCAACAGAAAAAGATACAAAAGAGGGTAAGGAATTTACGATTGATGAAACAGATTATGAGATTTATGATTGCGAAAATTGCGAATATGATGAGAATGAAGAAAATGAAAACGATTCAGAAATGCCATTAAATTTATGTTATAAATCAAAAACTGTGCCTGTTATAAGTAATCACATCGATACGTCAGAAAATAGTTTAAAATTTCCCACTAATAGGAAAACAATAGGAAATTTTTGTGAAGCATATGAAACATCAAAACAAGTTTCATGTACTGTACCCAATTTTCAATCAAGCAACTATCAAGAAGATTTTATATCAGAGGAAAATAATTCCTGCAACAAAGACAAACTTACTGAAAAGCAATCATATGACAAAAATGAGAATGATGAAAATATTAAAAATAGAAAAACAAGTAATAACAAAATAAACCCAAGTTGTAGTCTTAACAACAGAACTCCAATGAAAGAAGTAAACCATTTAAATTCAGTTGTTTCGGAGAAAAAAAAAAATTCCTCAGAAAATTATAATCAGCCAGCTATTTTGGGAAAACATATGAAAAATCAATCTGTTACAACACCCATTTCATCGCAAAATACTGCTGGAAACAAAAGGTAAGATATAAATTCTTTGTGCTTTTTTTTTAAATTTTTATTTCCAAAATTTATAATTTTATATAATAATTTGTTTTGTTATATTCCCAAATAAATTTTAATTTTTCATTTTAATCACTAATTAATTAAAATTAGCCAACACTTATAATATTCTTAACTGCTTAAGTTTGTAATTATTTTAATAATAAACAAAATCTGTTTTTTTATAAGCAAAAAGATTCAAGAAAATAATATTAAAAACACAGAGAACAAATCTGCAAAAACAAAGACAGAGTCAGTTTGTGATCATACAGAAGTGAATAATGAAAAGCATTATACAACAGAGCAGAAATCTGATAAGAATTCACAAGGAAAAAGCCAAGTGAGGTTGTTTTATCTGTTAAATTATTATATGTTATTTTACATGAACATTTTAAAATTTATGATGAATAAGTATTCTAAATTAATATGAATTTTCCTGAATTTAGATTTGCTGTGCCAGTAACACCTCAAAAAGTTAAAAATGTTGGGAAAATAATTGTAGTGAATGGAAAATCATATCAAGTCTTAGCTCCTTTAGGAAAAGGAGGTTCCAGTTGTGTTTATCTTGTTAGTATTTTTTAAAATATATTTACCATTAATATTTTCAAATTAATTCATATTTGTTAAGATTTTCTTGTTTTCAGGTGCTGAATACTAATAATGAACTACTAGCAGTAAAGTGTGTTAGACTTTCAGGACTGACTGAGAGTATTAAAAATGATTATCTAAATGAAATTCAGCATTTAATGAGGATGCAGCACAGTAAACATGTTATAAGGCTCTTTGACCAGTGAGTAATATTATAATTTGCAATATAGTTAATTTCAGATTGCTTTTTTTCTAAATAACATGCTTTATTTTGTAGTCAATATATAGAAACTCATAAATTGCTCTTTGCTGTTATGGAGAAAGGAGATACAGATTTGTCAAGATTTTTAAAAGATAAAGCAGCCAGTGAAGAGGGGATCACTCCTGAATTGATATTATACTATTGGAATGAAATGCTTCTTGCTGTTAAGAGTATACATGATAACAGTAAGATATGAATTTTTTTTAGACGTGATACACAGAATTTATAGTTCAGAGTTAGATGATAATAATAAAAAAAAAATTTAAAACCTTATTGAGATATTAATTTAAATTAATGTTATCAATTATGTAATTAAGTCAATGAAAAGAAAACACAAGTTTACTAAAAAAAAATTTTTTTTCTGTATGTATGTGAATATTGGTCTTTAATACAACAGATAGAGAAAACCATTATAATAACTTGAGTATAAACTTTTATAAAATTAACTGCAAATATAAGAGTTACAGTAGGTTACTGGTATAAAAGATGTTATATTACTAGAATAATTAATAATTTTAAAAATATTTTCAAACATAAAAATAATATCAATAGCATAACATTATATATTTCAAAGAAAAATTTCCTGAAACTGAATGAAAATATATTTTTAAATGAAAGATTCTATAATGAATGAATTTCAGAAATAAAATATCACTGTTTTTTAACTTTTAAACTGATTGATAGATTATAATTAATCATATTAATTGATTTAAATTTAAAATCATATTTCTATTTAGATATTATTCATCGGGATTTAAAACCGGCTAATTTCTTACTGGTATCTGGAAGGTTAAAATTAATTGATTTTGGCATTGCTTCATCAATACAAAATGAACAAACCAGTATTTTGATGGACACTCAATCAGGAACTTTTAATTATATGAGTCCAGAAGCGTTACTCGATTTAGGTTCCGGCAATGAAATTGTTTTGAAGGTGAAGTATAAAATTCAATATAATCTTACATATATAATTCTCGAAATTAAATCAAATAATTGCCTCAAACTTCATAAATGAAGAAGTAAAAATAAAAGTATGAACAGAATTGATAATATTTTAATTAATTGCAGATTGGACGGAAATCCGACGTTTGGTCTTTAGGATGCATATTATATTATTTTTTGTATAAAAAAACTCCATATCAAGACATAGTAAAACCTTTGCAAAAAATGAAAGCCATTACAGATCCAAACTATACAGTTAAATTTCCTAAACTTCCCGGTGTGCCGGATATTTTGATCGAATCTTGTAAAAGATGTCTGGTTCATGACAGAAAAAAACGGGCTTCCATAGAAGAGCTACTGGAATTGAAAAATAGACCATTATTAACTCTTTCTCAGGTTCTAACCAAACTTAAATCCACATTGAGTGAAGATGAATATTGCAAGGCAGAGAAAGCGCTATCAGAAGAAATCACAGCAAATGAAAATTAAATATTTTAACTGAAGAAAGAATGACTGTAAGTTCTTCCTAAATGTAATGATACTGATTGCATACAAATGTAATAAGAATCGTTCTCATTTTCATTCTTAATGCTAATGAATGATTTCAGTGAGAGCAATAATAATCCTTTTGTTCTTGCCTCTGATAATTAAAAATCTTATTTTTATTATAAGAGCCAGCAATTTTCTTATTGCACCATCTTGGGCGTATTGATATGTTTGTTCCTTAGTATTTCAATTCATTAGTGTATCCACACCTTTCATTAGTGTCCTCTTCTTTTTCAGGACACTTTTGTCACTTTTGAAGTGCATAATTTTTTCAGTAAATTCTGAACATTTATTATAATAATCCAAGATAAAATTCAAATGATCCTCAATTTTTATTAAAGCTTAGGAGTAAGACATCTTATCTTAACATATCCCTAAGCTGCAGTTTAATAGTAACAATGTTTTTTATAAGAATTTTATGTAAAATTGGTATTAGAATTAATATATGTTATTCTTCTCCCTATTTTAAAAAGATTTAAATTATATTCTGTAAAAATTCGTTAGCTTTAAAGCTTTTTTAAATTTCTCGGATGCTTTATCTGGATTATACGCTAAGGTTTTACTTTAGTTTGAATTATTTAATGACAAGACTCATCTTATATATCAATCAACGAAGTATAAATGAAATTTTTTATAGACTAGAATGCGTTTTTTCTTCTAATATAGTACTTATATATGTATGACTGCTAAAAATGTATATATATATACCGATAATAATGATTAATAATAATATTAATAATAATAATAATAATAATAATAATAATAATAATGATGATGATGATGATGATGATGATGATGATGATGATGATGATGATGATTTAAATTAATTAACCTTTTTTATTAAACTTTGGTAAAACTAATGACATAAAAAACGTTCGTCAAACATGCATGAATATTCAAATGGATATTTTAAATTGATCAAAAAGCCAAAGGATCAAAAATTTGATTCTAGTTAAATTGATACTTCTCTCTTAATTATCAATTTGCATTGGTGCATCATAAACCTTTCAAAATATTTTATATAATTTTAGTTTTATTGATTATCATTCAGTCAGTTTCTTCCCAAATTTATAAACTTCTGCTAATTTATTGATAACATGTATGACATATGAGCTACAAATGAAATTTGGTCCCATAAATCAATGCCTCCAAAACAGAAATTTACATGCCAATACAGTTATTATTGTTTTGGATAATATGAATTATTTCATGAGAAATATGACTTTAGAACAAATTGAGTTTTATCTTAAGCAGTTGGCTCAATCGAAATAATTGTTATTATTTAAAATGAAATAGGGAAATTATTTAAAATTCGCCAGATACGATCTCATTTTTCTTTCGCCACATTAATTTTTGAATTATATTTGACTAAGGCTAAAAATGAAATTTTTGTTATAGTATTTAATTTTTCTGTAACTTTTAATACTTCAACAAACAGCTTTTACCAAAGATTTAGATATTTTCATTTGGATTGATTAAGAATAATAACGAAAATACATAACAATTTTTATACAGATAATGTATTCATTGATTTAGTGAATTATAACCCAAAACAGTAAATGAAAAAAATTTTGGAAAGAATATAAAGTGCAATTCCTTCTTAAACTTCGTCTTGCAACTCTTTCCAATTATAATTTTCTTTATCAATCACAGGCACATTTTTAAAAAAATTTGATTCATAACAAAAGATTCTTTTGTTAACAACAATATCAAAATTCAAGTTCATCAAACTGACTACTGCTTTCATTCAAATATAAATTGTTGAGACCGTCGGAATGAGGGAACTTTGGATGCCACCAATCTAAAATTCTTACATTTATCACAGGATCTAGAACAATTAGATTGCTACTCATATAAGGTAGAGGACCGCAACCGAAATTCAACTGCAAACGATGATATCTCATGCCTTGAGAAACTGTCAATGAGACACCGCTTAATATTTGTCCTGATATCATGGGCAACGGAATGTAGTTCAAGCATGTCACCTGCAAAAATATATTTAATTTTTCATAAAAAAAGAAAATTTTTATTGAAATTTTTTAGGCCATATTAGTACAGACATTACCATAAATCAAAAGAAAAAAATGTAAATCTTTTGTTAGGGAAAAATTAAAACCAACAGAGAGTACGTTGTTAAAATCCAAAAATAATAAAAATTGTAAGACCCAAAAAGGAAAACAAATACATATAAGAATTTTTAAATAATGTGATAACTGTTCCTTTCTACATATGAAAAATTTTTCTCTTAATATAATTAAATAATTATGCATTAGACAATAAAATTATTTCAATAACTGGCATTTAATCTCATGATTAAATTATTATTTAATGATAAATAAAGGAATTTCTTTCTGAAATAAAATTTTAAAAATTTATGAAAACAAAACAATGAAATTTTTGGTAACGAAGCAATCATAATGGTTTGGAACAGATATTTAACCATACCTGCAAAACTTTGCAATTATTGTCAAGATTTGCTGTTATATCTTCAAGCATTTCCAATAAACTAGGTTTTTTATTCATTTCACCATCTCCTCTGCCATATTTAACTACTCCTGATTGTCTTAGCTTGAAATAAAAAAGCCATTGATTTTTCTTTTTCTGAAAAGATAATTATAAGTACATTTACAATTTGCTTTAAATAGCCAAAGACTATATTTCATTATTCAAATTATTTAAAATTATCTACATTTTCATTACAATCTAAACTATTAAATCTGAATCTATATTGTTTTTTTGGAATTTCCTTTTATTAAACACATTAGACAAAACTTATTAAATAAGCTATAATCTTCAAAATATTTAAAAATTTATCTAAATTGGAAGATATAACTTAAATAATAATTAAAGATAATAATAATAATGCATCATAATTACAGTTTCACTCAAATTTTTTCTATCTAACCAAGTATAATGCATTCTCCTCACTACATAATTATACATATTAAGAAATGTAATTAATATAAAATGTATTAACTTACTTGTGACCATGACAGTACACACTGACTTTTTGTTAGTATATGTGGATCTCCATCAAATATTACTTGAGGTTTCAGTTTATTGATAAAAGGTGGATACATAAAATGCAATGCACGAATCACATAGGCTCTTAATCCATACTTCCTGACCATACACTCTGGCTGGAATCTTTCTGGTAAATTTGCAACTTTCCTGTAATATCTAAGATAGAAATTTACTTTTTATAGGTAAATCATGATTATTATAAAGTAATCCTTAAATGAAAATTAAATACATATTTTCATAAATTAATTTCAATATTTATAACTATTTTGTTATTAAGGATTTTCATTTGTTCTTTTTAAAACCAAGTTTTTTAAAAAAAATCTATGTTATTTTGAAAGAAAACTTGTTTTAAATAGTTTAATTTGAAGAAAAGACATTAAAAACTACCTTTTATAGAGATTAAACCAGAATTTAGCTGTTGACACAACTGCTAAGCAACTTTTACAAATTGCTGCAAATGTTCCTACATCTTCTGGGCGAATATGATCTGATATCAAAAACCATATTTCAATGGGATAGTCATAACCTGTCTGATTATCAACAATTTCTTCTGTTGCTCTTTTTTTCCTATGGTTATTAACCTTCTTTATTTGAATTGCTTTCTCATTTTCTTCATCTTTTGCAACAAATTCTAAATCATCTAATTTTTCATCCCAAGATCTGTTGTCCTCAGCAAGATTTAGTTGTTTCACTGAAAAGATGAATTTCATGATAACAATTTGGGCATTGATTCACATTGAATCAATACGCTGAATCGTTGCACATACCTTCACTGACCACTTTGTTAATATAATTCTTTTTCAATCGTCCGGTGGTGCTGCTTACAGAGGAATTGGCAAAATCATTTAAAGTTACATCTGAAAAAAGGTTTTTAAAGGATAAAAAATGGTACTCTATATATATAAATTTGATATTCATATTATTGTCGCACTTTTATTATTCGTTAAAACTGAATAATTTTACTTAAGTTTTCCTTTGGTACTAAAATTCAAATATGTTACATAACAGTCCGTGTCCTGAGTTTTTAAATATTTATAAATATAAAGAACAGGTACAAACCACCTATATCAGCTGTAGAGAATCGCTGACCATTTATCCTTCTCCCCGCCTTTTTTCCGGATTTCGACATAGTTCCCACAAAAGTCTCTCTTTAAGAATACTTTTAAATAAGAGCATAGCGTCTATTTACAAGTATAAAATAAATTTTTAAAAAATTAAAGGAGCAAAATTTGCTACTCTTTATCTTCGCCATATTCTCGAGCAGAATTGCCATCAAATCAGCAATAAAGAATATTAAGATGTCAACACTGGCTCTCACTGGCAAACATTGACTAAATCTTGTAACGAATTCGGTAGTTTATAAGCGGTCATGGTTAGCGTTTGTTTATCAATTTTGCTTGAAGAATGACATAAATTAAAACTACTTATGAGACGAGTAAAAAGACAAATCAAAACGTCTCCAAATCCTTTATTTGAGTCCTGGTTAAAGGAATGGAGGGAAGAAGCTAAAAAAAATGGATCCGAAATGCAATACTGTTTTGGTAAAGCATTAAGATCGTTACAAAAGTTTCCATTTAAACTAGAAACTGGTAAAGAATGTCTCATATTGGAGCATTTTGGTGCTAAAATATGTAAGATGTTGGACAATAGACTGAATGAATATAATGAATCAAAAAAAGAAGACAGTAAGTACAGGCACATTATGTATCACAAAGTTTTTTCCTTTGCATAGATATATTCAAAGTTGGAAGATGATCTTTTTTTTAGGTTTAAGTTTAAAAAATACGGATTTTGTTAATAGAAACTTGGAAAAGGAAAATAATTTTGATCCAGATATTGTCTTAAATGAGGTAATAAATAAGAGGAAAAGCTGTATGGATTCTCCTGCAAGAACACTAAAATGTTTACGAGATGATGATTCACATAATTTGCAACGAAATAAAAAGAATGTAGTATATTTACCTGGATATAGATCTGGAGGATATGCAATACTTCTCACCTTGCACAAAAATTCAAGTAAGTATTATCCTGTTGCTTATTTTATTTTTATTCCAATATCTGACACAACATTTAGCCATATATTTTTTCTGTAAATTGTTTCATATTCTGATACAAATTTAAACAAGTATTTGTAAATTATGCAATTAGAATATGTCATTTAGTACTAGTTTTATTCTTACTACAATTTCAGTAAATTAAATAATTTTTTATCTACATTTAAACTTTAACTTACAATTTAATTTTAATCCTTAATAAATGAAATATTTAGTCTTATATTTTAAGTAAGTACAAAAAAAACTAATAATTTAATTACAAGGAATTAAATAATCTTTAAGTAGTATAAGTAATAAGGTTAAAGTACTTTAAGCTAACAAGTGAAAAAATAATAAGCTTTGTCACATAAATGTTAATTAGATTCCCTGATCAACATTAAAAAATTATAAATATATACAAAAATTTTGATTTCAAAAGAATATACAAAATATTAATTAGAAAAATTTATTTCTCCAATATCACTTTAACAGAAATTTATGAAAAAGCAAATATATGCTATACATTATATTTTTATTTTATTTATAATTTTCAATTAAAAATTTTAAAAAAATAATGTCTGACATTACAATGTATGACTGAAATGTATAGATTAGGCTTTATTCATATTATTTAGAACATATGACCAAAGCAGAACTGGAAATGGAAGCCCAAGAATTATGTGATGCTTCTTTTAAAAAGTTGGATTCACATTACACTGCTTGGTCATCTATGTCAACATTAATTAAAAAAGGACTAGTTGAAAAATATGGCAAACCACTGAGGTAACTTTTTTTATAATCATATTCATGCTTTAAATATTAAATTAACTCATAAAATTATTTTTCAGTCAAAAAAGAATTTTAAATGCTGGGTTTTCCAAATTATGATAGAATCCAAAACAATTAATAATTTTTTCATATCTTAAATTAAAATTAAATATAGATTTGTGTTGTATTTTCAGATTTAACTTGACATCAAAGGGAGTGGATGTTGTTCTTCATCTGCTATCAGTATATGAAAATAAAGATCCTACTATAAATAATAAATCAAGTTTGTCTAATAATAGTGACAAAATAAATCCTTGCAAAGAATATGCTAATTTTGACTTATCAGTAACTTTTAATAGTGGTAATAATGATAATCAAAAGAACCATTTGTCCAATGGTAAAACTAATAGAGAAATTATTGCTGAAAATAGTTTTAAAAACAATAACATAATTTTAAAAAACAGCAATGATATTGTAGAGCACAGTGAAATGTTTTCTGAAAATAATCCCCAAAACAGTGATAAATCACAGAAAAATGAAGAAACAATTTTATTTCTTCCAAACAATTTTGATTTCATACTCTATGTTGACACACAGGAGATGGAAAAGTAAATTCTAATTATCATTTTCATAATTCTTAAGTTTATTTAATCCTTTCTCAGTTTGATCTGTTTTTCTTTCATATTTGCAGTAAGCAGAATTTTGAGAATGATAAAATTGTGAAATATTTAAGAAAAAGAAATATAAAGTTTGAAGTAAAGCATTTAAACATTGGAGATTATTTATGGGTTTGTAGAGATTCGAAAAGTAAACAGGAACTGGTGTTGCCTTATATTGTTGAAAGAAAAAGAATAGATGATCTTGCAATGAGTATCAAGGATGGAAGGTTCCATGAACAAAAGGTTTATGTACTAATAATTAAATAATGTTGACATGTAATATTTATGTAAAAATTATTAATCAGTCAATCATCAATTTATATAATTCTGTTTCCAAATGAAAATTATATTTAGAATTTGAGTGTATTTTTCAAATTTCAAGCCATAATGTAATTATTTTGATGAATTTTAGTTTAGGTTAAAGCAATGTGGTTTAGAAAATCATATATATTTAGTTGAAAAATGCGGAAACGATAATCACAGACTTGGTTTGCCTTTTCCTACCATTCAGCAAGCAATATCTAATACAGCAGTCATTGATGGTTTTGATATCAAAATAACAAATAATCATGATGATTCTATGAGTTATTTATGTGGAATGACTTCCTTTTTAACTGAAATATTTAAAGTAAGTAACTCACTTTCATCAAAATTGGTTAAAATAAAATGCTAATTGAAGTGAAGTGACATTTCTTTTCCATAGTCTCCAGAGTAATATAAATTTGATAGGCGAACACTGAATTTCAGTAAAATTTCTTTATTTTTTTCAAATTCACTTTGAAATCAATCTCTACAATATTTACTCTGAATATTATTATAATGAATTTAATCTTCTAGAATAAAACGCTTATGTCCTGCAGCAAGAAAGAAGTTGCGCCAATTAATCTATCGGATGACATAGTCTCCTTAATACCTTTTTCTGAATTCAATAAGGATTCCGGAAAAATGAGAGTAAGATTGAATTTTATAACTAATGCAATTTTTGTTGCATGCATTAAAAATCTTTAGTAATTTACTTTTTTTTTATTGCAGAAATTCACGGTTAGAAATATGTTTATAAAACATTTGCTGCAGTTGAATGGTTTATCTATAGAAAAGGCAAAAGCCATCGTTAAAATTTATCCGACGCCGAAATCCTTACTCAAAGCTTTACAGAATTCAGAAGGCGAAGCAACCCTTGCTAATATAACCTATGGATCATTGAATCGATGTATTGGATCTACTATAGCCAAAACTCTATGTCGCCTGTATACATCACCAGAATTGAATTAAGATTTTATGTATGTTTCTTATTTAATCACTTAACTTTACATTAGATTTCTTTATGGACAGTTTATATAAATCACAATGTCAAAAAAGTTAAAAATATCGTTTTTTTGCATTAACGGAATTTGCGTTTGGTACAATCTAATTGAATTAGCGAGTAATGCATCATGTAATTTATTAAATCTTAACGATCAGGGTCATTTACATTATTCATCTTAACTATGTAGCAAAAATTTGCAGTATTTATGCAAATTCATAACTCGTTCCAATTAATTATTTAATATAAAAACGTTTTTTTTAAATTTATAATTTAATTTGTTTAAAATATGGATTACATAAATCTAACATGAAATAAACTTGAACTGTCCAGTTTTTTTTTTCTGTCAAGAGATGTTTTGTTAATGTCAGAGTTTTTGTGTGTTATTCTTCTGTTATATTATCTCATCCGTTAAAATAGCTTTCATTTAAAACCTTATTTATGAATGCGATACTGGTTACGAAGACCGTTATAAAATATGCGGCACGAGAATAGAATTGAGAATAAATGGAGAATTTCTTGTTCCTGTAGTAGTCTGCTAAGATCAAACTATATTTTGTTTTCGTAGCTTGAATCTTTGAATAAATTCATATTAGTTTAAGTTGAGTTTCTGTTATTTAATTGTTATTTAAAGAATTTTTATCAAAAACAAAACGTAAGATGTTTAAGTTAATTGCGTCATAGAAACCATTTAAAATGGCGGAACTGAACATGGATTGAAGTTTTCTTGTCTGACGTTATTTACATCATTTTAATGTTGTTATTTACTTGTATTTGAACCGGGTTTTTTTTCGACCGATTATTTTCAGAGCTGTTAAAACTCACGTATTAAAATTATATATTTTCAATATGTTGACACGGAAATCAACCTTTTTGATGACTTTTGACATCTCTCAGCATGAATTCAACCAAACTGTCCATTCCGAATTCGTTTTTCCAGCCCCAGTCCTTCCTCGCTTCGCTGTCGTCGAAGACCTCAGGCCACGAATCCGCGATTAATTGCCTTGAATCCGGTCTGTAGGAAATTGTGGCATTCGGAAGATGCTTCTTTATCTCCCAATACAATTCCTCTGGGGTAAAGCTCATGGCGGTAACGTTGTACACCCTCGTTTTCAAAGACTCGCTCGGAGCGACCATGATCTCCCAGATAGAGCGAAGACAATCATCTATGTACATCATCGGTAATCTCGTGTCAGGTTTAAGGTAACACTCGTACTTTCCCTTTCTGAGTAGCTCGTGAAAAATCGCTATTGCATAGTCCGTGGTGCCTCCTCCAGGAGGATCCGAGGAAATGATTCCGGGGAAGCGGAGGCAGCGGAAATCAAGTCCGAATTTATGGTGATAGTACTCTCCCAGGAGTTCTGCATGAACCTTGGACACTCCGTATATCGTCTTCGGTCGCTGTATGGTGACGTTTGGAGTCGGATTCCTGGGAGAACTCGGTCCGAAAGCTCCGATCGTGCTCGGCACGAAGATCTTTAGTTCGTATTGCCTGGCCAGTTCGATAACGTTGTGGACACCCTCGATGTTCACCCTGATTGCAAGAGGAACGTTTTGTTCACCGACGGCACTCAGCAAGGCACTAAAGTGAATCAACCAATCCACCCGATGGTTCACCACGATGTCTTGCAAGCCCTTGAAGTCGAGGATGTCCGCGAAGATGTACGGACCGTTTTCCACAACGGCCTTCGACGGTTTGATGATATCCGAAATGAGAATGTTCTCTTTTCCGTAAATTCTCCGTAGGAATTTGGCGAGTTCCATCCCGAGCTGGCCGAGGCCCCCGGTGATGAGGATTTTCGGTGGTGCTTCCTTCGAGAAGGTGCGGTCGGTGACCATCCTCGAACCGTACAGTCTGTAGCCCGCTCGCAACAACAACCGCGGGAACATTTTTCTCTCTCGTACTCCAACTGCGTAGCAGGATAAGTGATAACTGCCGCGGAATCTAAACAATCGCAAGGCAATCGTGGAAGCGGCGAGAGAACGTGGTAGGGCAGTTCCCCGAGGTCGACAAGTTTTTTCTGCTCGTCACACCGAACGGTGCAAAGCATTCGGTTGGCGTACGTCATCATAACTTCCAGCATTTCCTTACGCCAAAAGAGGAAAGCAGGTTCACGTGAAGGGAGCCAACCTTCTGAGCTGACAAAGCCGACTGTTAGGCGGATATTTTACGTAAACTCTTATTTCAGAATTCTACAAAAGAATGTCCATCTCAACATACGGAAGAATCCATTCGGACTTACGCAGGATTCCAACAAGAGATCGAAACCTCGCCCAGAAGCGACCATGCCGAAGATGGAAGGAACGGATATGACATCATGCACGTCAAGGCGTATAGTATACATCATTATGTAGACAATAACAGTTTCCATATTACTAATATATTGTTGGTCCAGAATTTTATCATTAAATTTTTTTAATAATTATATTAAATAAAATTTATTTATTTTCTCGTTTTTACGAAGGGATGAACTACGAATTCCTCCCTATGCAGTCGTCGAAAGTTCGTTGAGCAAACATTTTTCCGTTGCTCGGCACTTTCCATGGAAATACGTGGCAGTAGAAAGCGTGGCACAATTTTCGTTTCGTGTCCGCAGGCATTCGAAATAAAACAACCCTGCTGAGGCTGACAAATGAATGCCGGTGATGGTTCCCTCTTGTGGCTATTCTTTCTTAAATGTTAGCGAAACAACCTAACCCAGAGGCCAATTTCTGATATGATGATTACAAAAAGGCAATTTCAACCGTTCGTATCTTATTTCTATGATGTCTACAACTTTTTTAAAGAGTAAGTAAACTGATTATGATAGAAAATAGCGAATTATTGCGGTGTTGTCACCATTTTGTTTACAGACGCATCGCTCGCTTAGGTCCCGGAAAAGAAGACCGACGTGGGCGAAAATGCCTCCCGATGATCGAACCGCTAATTTCATCTATTCGCTTGTTTCAGAATATAAAGTATTAAGTCATATAGGGGAAGGAGCTTTTTCCGAAGTTTTAAAATGTCAGGAACGAGAAACTGGAAACCTGTATGCTGCAAAACGCTTGAAGAAGGACTACACTTCGTGAGTTTTAAAAAAAAAAAAAGAGCCAAAAGGTCTCTCTACCTTCTCTCGGGACCTAACCGTTCATTTATGGAAGTGACTAGCGAAGATAGCCATCGAGCAGAGACCCGTAATTCAAATCGCTGGCGGGTATTTGCACGTGCACTGCACGATTAAACTAGTTTAAACGCTGAATGCGGAAATTTTTAAGGCGCGATTCATTTTAACCGTATAAAAACTGGTTTCTCCAGTCCCAAGGCCTCCGATGGCGAACGCGAAAATCGGAAAAAGAAATCGAAATGTCAGATTGGGTTAGGCTCGGAGAGTCGCAGTGAAACGCATCGGACCGTGGGTCAGAGTGTGGCTCGATGCGGCTGTGAAGCCAACATCTTCGGGACCCGCAGGAACACCGAAAAACTCAGGTTCATTTTCATATTTTTCAGCTTGGCCGAAGTAACCGAAAGTCCGGAGGTGATAGCAATGAGGAGGCTGAGCCATCACCCGAATATATTGCACATAATAGAGTTTCACGTGTAAGTAATCAATCAAAATTGGTGCAACGAACCCGGGCGTGTTGAGGCAAGGTTCAAACCTGATCTTCGGCAGGGTTGCGTAAGGTCCGGCACCGTGTAAGACGCCCGACTTCCTGCTCTCGCAGTTGGCGACCCTGTTGACGTCGCGGCTTACAAAATCCGGGATTAACGGCTGCTTTTTTAATTTCAGAGATCCGATACCGGGAAAGGTAACTTTTATTTTCGAACTGATGCAGACGAGTCTTTACGACTTGGTGAAAAACCGGAAAAGGTACCGCGCTTCTCTTCTTAAAAATCTGATTCGTTTCTGTACTTCTCCCATGTACCTTGCCACGAAGCTTTTCTCCTTTTTCTTACTTCCGCTTTCGACGAGAGGCATTCAAAGATGAAGGTGGACGGTCCCCCTCGGGCAAGTTCTCATCGTTCCGGATTCATTCCTGTCCGTTACTTCCAGACCCATGCCGGAAATACGCGTAAAACGGTACCTTTATCAGTTGCTGAAAGGACTGGATCATCTCCATCACCACGGCCTGTTTCATAGGGATATCAAACCGGAAAACATCCTGATTAAGGCGAGTTTTTGCAGCTCGATTTCCGTACCGGAAACTGTTACATTGCAGATCCATCTTTTGCCATTCTAATATTTCAATTTCAGAATGAAATAATTAAATTAGCAGATTTAGGTTCTATAAGAGGAGCTTATAGCCGACCGCCTTATACAGAGTATATTTCGACCAGATGGTATAGGTCTCCCGAGTGTCTCTTAACCACAGGATATTACGGTCCCAAAATGGACGTCTGGGCCTGTGGTTGCGTGTTTTTCGAACTCTTGACGTAAGTTCCAGTTTTGTACATTAAACTAACATTTCTTAAATACGGAATTTGACTGTTACAATATCGATTATTCATCTTTTTAATTTTCTTTTACACATGATATATGAATAAAATTTCAGGACAAAACCTTTATTCCCCGGAACCAACGAAGTGGATCAAATATCCAAAATACATGACATTTTGGGAACCCCCCACACGAGATTACTTGCTAAATTTCAACGGCAGTAAGTAGAATATATATCCGAAAATAAGTTAATATATTGTAAATAAAAGGCTCATCTGTTAAAAATAAAAATTTGTCGGCAAATTATCTTAATACTACTCATGAAAGAAAGAAAAAACTGATTTTAGAACAATTTATTGAGCAAAAACTGTAAAAAACGAACATATTATATTAATCGAACAATGAGATTTATATATCTTAAAAATATTCAACTTTTTTTCTTTTTAAGTTGGGAAAAATTAAAGTTTTTACCATTTATACGAATTCTGTCATTTCATCCTTATAAGAAATATGAATCTGAAAATTAATCGATTAATGTAAATTCTAAGAGAGTAAAAACCACAAATTAAATTTAAATTTTTTCTGTCTTTTTATTGATTCTCTTGTCATAGTTCGTAGATTTTGACGGCCTATTGTTAACTATTTCAAAAGGAAACTAATGCAAACTACATATAATGAATAAGCAGAATAGGTAAAAAAGATTTTCTCTCTTAGAATGTATAATAACCTTTGTATAAACTCTCTCATTGACGAGAACAAAATGTAGGTTATAATTTTATAAACATATATTTCATTTTTATTTATTTTTTTATTAAATACATTTTAAATTCCACTTTTCACTCTCAAAACTTAAAAACAATGCGTAGTCTTAACCAAAGCAAAATCAGAAAATTCACAAAATTTTTGTACCCTTTGTAAACAGATAATACAAAAAAAATCAAATAAAATACTTAAATACATTAAAAAGAAGATTATAAAAATTATAAAAGATTGTACTTCCATTCATCTTTTACTTAAAACCAGTTAATATTAATATTTTAATAAAAAAAGTTAAATGAAATATAAAAATCAATAAAAAATTGTCTTCTACAATGGATAATTTGTATTGATTCTATTTAACCTTTAATGCAATTTTAAGGTATTTAATTGTAGGACAACAATAGCTAAGGTTGAAAACAGAATTTAGTGACATTAATATAATTTTACGGGGCAAATAATTAATTTAATTTTTAATAATCCTTTTGCACAGCAAATCCCGTAATTGCGTATACTTTTTCCAAAGTAGAAGCGGAACGGGATTGCCATGTTTGGTGCCAAATTTATGCGATTATGGTAAAGATATATTAAAACAGATGTTGACATATAATCCAGAACATAGATCTAATGTTCGAAGATTGCTAGAGCATCGATATTTCAACGACTTAAGGTAATTTTCATATTTTCTATGAAAATGAAACTGAAAACTAAATCGGAATAGTTATTCGAAGCTCTTTATCAGCAAAACATTATTTGCAATTTACAATTTTTCACGCAAGTACGTACAAAAATTATAAAATAACAAATACAAGTAACATTCTTCTGACAATTACATTGTTAAGTCAATAAATTTTTTTCATTTGATTTATACTTAACTTATAATTGTAACAGTATTAATTTGTGTATTTATAAAAAAATTGAATATGATAAATATTATTTATTTAAAAAATTAAATTTATTGAACATGAAAGCTTTAATCTGGAATGATCATTTAAGTACTGAATAATGTAGATGTTAAAATGAGCTGCATCACAAAGTGAAAACTGAAAGTGAAACGTAATTATATAACGTTTTTATAAAATCAAAAACGTTAATATTCTAAATTTTTTCATTTTAGACTTTGTTCAATATCTGATGAGTATAAAAAAAGTATTTATGAAAATGTGGAAAATAATTTTTTATATAACCGA
>JAOWBB010000243.1:0-48960 GCA_028565995.1 Ricinus marginatus | reverse complement strand
AAAAAAAATTTTTATTTAAAAAATTTATATATAGACAAATGAAAAATTCCAAAACCAAAAAATGAATCGTCGGGACGGATGGAAACGTAAGGGAAGCGGGGGGAAAGAAAAATCTTATTTGATTCGGAAATTTATCGTCGTTTCGTTTTATAAACAGAAAAAAAAAATTTTTTTTTCTTTTTCTGAGCCAAGGTTTTGATTAGAAAAAGAAATATATATATATATAATATATATAATATATATATATAGAATTTTCCTCCCTTTTCCCAGCGCCTCCGCGTTCTTTCGCAGAGGCGGAAACGATCCCGAAATCTCTCGAACGTACCCGAGGTCCCGGGAATCCGAAATCGAGCTATGTCGTTGACCCGCAGCGGCCTAACGGGGTTCGAAAACCGCCCACCTCCCCCAAGGCACGTGAACGCAATCGACCGGTCCGGAACTCCGCAGGATTTTTCGCATCCAACCTCCCACCTGAATGTCGGGGCAAAGGCACATCCGTCGAACATTAAAGATGGAACCTTTTCCAATTTCGTCTCCTCCGTGGGCGTAAGGGCTTTCAACAGCCCACGCCGAGAAATCATCCCGAATTCCATCCCAGAACCTCTCATTCGGGCCCCAGAAGAACAAATTTTCGGTTCAGTCAGCCAGCCAGCCATCGTGCAAGCAACGAAGAAAAAGGAACACGGGCGAGCGTCGTTTCGCATTCCCCCAGATCCGCGTTCTCGTCGTTTTCCTTTTTTTTTTTTTAATTTCAGATCCCGGAAATGGGAAAAAGCAATTTTAGTTTAGAGCATTTTCCCTCCCGTCGAGCTTGGAATCTCGAATCTTCTTCGCTCGCTTCCCCCCGACCAAAACCGAGCCCCCCCCCCCGGACACTTCGCTGGAACCCTCTCTTCAAACGAATTTCAAATTTTTCCTTTCCGGAGATTTCTCTGCGCCCCGCTCTTTGCAGCCCTCGCACCCGGTCGCATTTCCTGTTTCCCGGGGAGACATCCGAATCGATTCCGGAGACCTCGCACCATTCTCTCCCAATTCTCTCGTTAACAAACGAAAATTGCTTTGTCGAAACGAGGCTCATTCTAATTAATTTTTTTTTCCGTTTAAAAACGGTTTGTGCGTTTGGATTTAAAAAAAAAAGAAAAATCAATACAACTCAAAGCTTTTAAAACAAAAGAAAATGGTAAACGTTGAAAAATAATTTATTTTCGTTTCAGCAAAGTTAAAGCACTGCCGTGAAACTCAAAATTTTCTCTTTATTTTTCTGATTTTCCAGGCCCCGAATGACGCTTGGCCCGAGTAAGAAATTCCTGAAAGGAAACAAAGATTGAAAATTTTTTCTTTCTGACGGAAACAACCGAAACGATCGCTTTCGCCAAATTTCATTGAATGGATTTTTCTCACTGTTACCTGAATTAAAGAAAATTCTTTTTCTGGCATTTTTCTTTATTTCTCTTTCTGCGTTTGAATTTCGTAGTTTTTTTTTCTTTTTTCTTTTTTCTTTTTTTTTTTTTAATTTTATGTTGAATTTTAGCGCTGATTTCGCGCTTTTCAAACGGTTACTTCGAAAAGAGCGAAAATTTACAACAAAAAGAAAAAAAACCCCTGATATTTTCGTCGCGTATTCTTAAAAAGAATGGAGCAAAATCGAAAATCCAGTTTCAAACGAAGAAATCAAAATAAAATAAATTTTGCTGAAACTTTTGGGGGGTTTATTTTATTCTACTCTATTTCAAAATTTGCTTTAATTTAATTTTATTACATTTTTAAACTAGCACAAGAAACACTGGTCAATACTTAAACAAACAATTAACACAGACAGCAAGGAATATTTAATAATTTCATCGGAAAGAATAGACCATTAACTAAAGTGAATCGATTCGTATCTGTTCAAAAATTTCAAATAAAAATACTTCTTAAAAAAAAAATTAAAATTTAACACTGGAATATTACAAAAAAAAGATATAAAAAAATAATGTCATGAGCTTTCGACTTTTATAGTTCATTTGATCAGAAGATGAGTTTCGTATTCGTTTAAAAACCACATATAAAAAATATATATTCGGATTAGAATTGTATCAAAGTATTTTTGATGAAGTTAATTAAGTAAAAAAAATTCCGCATATACGTTATAAAATAAATTTTAAATAAATATTTTATGAGAAAATGATGAAAAATTTGGACTTCTCATTTAAAATAATTATGAACTTGAATTTTTTCTTTTTTTTTTTGTCACACTACATTTCTTTATTTGCAAAAGAAATAAATACATTGTGAATTACATAAAAATATTAAACGCAAGCAAATTTAATACATGGATTAAACGAAGAAAAAAATTCTATTTTTTTTTTTGGTCGTTTCCAATTTGAAAAAAAAAACGTTTGACGGTGGTAAATGAGATCAGTAGCCATTTTCGGAGGGGAAACACTAAAAAGAAAATATAATAATAAATGATTTCCGCAAGCATAATGTCAAAATTTACATTAATTTTTTCGTAACTCAATATTTTGCTTCATGGCAACACAGTGAATTGTGGTTGATTATACTTATAAAATTTTATACTCTCTTAAAAACCTGAAATTTTAAAACATAAAAGACCAAGCCAAGAGCATTTAAATTTCTACAAAGGAATGTCCATACAAGCAACTCTACCAAGCTAAAACTGATTTTAAGATTTCTTCAATTAAAACTAAGTTACTTTTTTTCCTTTCTTTTCAGAGTTAATATGAACGGGCGTTAATGGATGTCAACGTCAGTGATCAGGGTTAACACTAATGTTGTTAACCCATGTAGTTTTAGATTGTAATGTTTTTTTTTTTAAATTTAATTGTAACTTTAATAGTAATTTTCTTAGTAATAGTGACCTAGTGATTTTTTTAGTTGTAGTGGGTTTACGATTAAGGTCAGGGTTATTGGTAAGATTTTTTTTTTTATCATTTTTATATTTTTTTTTGTCAGTTTTCTTCTTTGGAGAATAGCGGCTTTCGGATAAATTTCCCTATTTTGCAACTATGATGTGTAGTCGTCTATTGGCTTATTGACTTAAGTTGATGGGTTGGTAGGTTGTTCGCTTATTGTAGAACACATGAACTGCTTTTCTGTCCGTTTTTCAGCTTCAGTCGAGATTTGGGCTTATACTTCTCCAAAAAAGAAAGCTGCTTTGCGTTTATTGCCCCACGGCGCTTCCTGAAATTGAATGCAAGAGGAAAACTGAGCTCCCATCCTTTTCAGTTGATGCATGTGAACAAAAAAAATTTCCTCATTAAACTGCGCATCTCAATTTCGAACTGCGTCGTTTGCTTAGCTTGATTTAATAATATTATACTTAATCTATTATAATTCCATACTGTTTATTTTGTAAGAAGTTTGACGTAGATAAGAATTTAGAAGGATCGATTTTAAAATAAATAAGTCATGATTGCTAATTTAGTTTATTAAAAGCATTTTGATGGTATCCGACATTATTAACGTGTACACTGACCCGCGCGAAAGCATGATGAAATTATAAGGCCTTTTACGGTTTTCCCTGAAAACTTTACAGTCATCTTATAAAACAGATAATTAAAAAAAAGCACAAGTCAAGAGCATTTAAATTTCTGCAGAGGAAACATCATTGCAGCTATAAAAATTGTTTACGTAATTAATAATTTTGCTAAGAAACATCTTTAACAATAATTTATTAATTTAACGTTCACCAGTTGTATTAAGTTCATAAGAAAAACATTAAATGAATAGCTTTTTCTATTACTGCTCATGTCAATAAGTTAACCATCTTAAAATTATTGATTAACTTTTTTTATGAATATTACATTTTAAGTAGTCAAATATTAGATCTTAACGATAAAAAACGCCTGCATGAAAGACGCTTTAAATATTAAAGTTTTAAATTTAGTGTTTAAGTAACATAGTTACTTATATCATAATCATATAACTTCAATATCTTTTGAACATACATGAAATATTTTCAAATATTAGGTCTTAACGATTACAAAAAAAGCTTACATGAAAGTAATGTTTTAAATATGTTTAGTAATTTAGTGTTTAAGTAACATAGTTACAAAACTTTAGTATCTTATACATGAAATATCTCAAATATCAATTCAAATATTAGATCTTAACGATAAGAAAAAACTTACATGAAAGAAATTTTAAATTTGTTTAGTAATTTAGTGTTTAAGTAACACAGTTAAAAAACTTTAATATCTTACACATGAAATATTATATCAAAGTAGTTGAAATTATTAGGTCTTAACGATACGAAAAAAGCTTACATGAAAAAGACATTGTAAATATTAAAGTTTTAAATTTAGTGTTTAAGTAAGTTAGTTAAAAAACTTTAGTATCTTTTGTATATAAATGATCAAATGTATAAAATGTATATAAGAGTAGTTTAATATATATGTATATATATATATATAAAGTATAATAAACTCTATATATATATAATTACATTACAATATACAGAACAATTACAAGCAACAGAAATAATTTTCACATAAAAGCGATAATGATTTTTTCTATTAAAAGGAATCGTTAAAATAATATAAAAATTGTATGCATAACTAATTTGATATGGCAAAAATATTACCTCTTTATGAAACAATTTTTATAACGAACGATTAAAAATTACCTCATCGATTTTAAAGGGCACTAAATCTTAAAGCAAGATCCTATAAAAAAAAAACTATTTCTTTTCCACCATTATATTAAACAAATTTATTCGAAAACAATTATTCCAATGAATTCGTGGCAAAATTTTAATTTTTCAATGAATTTTCTGCCTAAAATATCATCATACCTTTTAAATAAAATGGACAACTGACATGTAATTGCCAAAACTATAATTAAAGGCTTCAACTATAATTGTATCATCAAGAATAGAAAAACGCTTTTAATGCCATATTTAAATGATTTTATGAGGGATTTAATGTTTGTGCGGGTGCGCGTATGTGTACTTACATTCGTATAAAATCAACTGCATCTTCGTATTTCATTCCCAGTTCAATCAAAGCAAGAGCCACAAGAACTGGAGCCCTTCCCAATCCCGCAACGCAATGAACAGCAACACAGGCTCCTGGAGATTCCGTGAATCTGGCTTTCAACAATTCAAACCACATCTCGACAATCTGAAAATATAACAACTGTGGTATATAACGTTGGTTAACAACTACAATATACACCTACTATTTCTTCTTCGCAATAAACGAACCCAATCTGAGCTTACATTACTATCCCAAAGCGGAGCAGAAAATAATTTTTTTTTAAGTGTCATTATAAGAAATTTCTATCCAAAGACAAATATTCAAATACATTCATAACAATTTGTTAAAAATTACACCATATTACAAATACCATAAATTACCATATTACATAATTATGCTTACTCTTTTAAATTCAAAACATTTCTGCCATTAACTTATTGTAAAACATCTGAATATAAATAATTCCAAATTATCTAAAACAAATCACAATTTTCTTAATATTTTATCATACCTTCTTGGTTATTGTTATAAATTCAAAACAATAGACTTGCATAATTTCAAACGGTACCTCATAAGTGTTTACATCCTGCTAAGAAAAAATTTAATACAACAAGGATTTGATGAAAAAGCGAAACAACTTTAAAAGAAAAATAAAAAACCATCCACCCCAAGATTATAAAACAACCAACTGTTATTAAAAAATAATGATAACCATGTAATCAACAAAAAAAAAAATAAAATTCTTATAAGTTATGATCAGAAAAATTAAAACACAGCATTTCAAATTATCCAAAAATCTAAACAAAGTTTCACCACAATCATAATTTTAAATTTTATATATAATTTTTTCTAATTACTCACATTTTTATATTAAAAACCCGTATTACTAAAATATCAATTTTACGCCCAAAAAATTCTTCATTACATGATCAATACATAAAGACAATATTTACTTAAATATAATTTACAAACGATATCCTTAAACAACATTACAGAGACTATACATTTATTCTATTTCGTTTAGACTATTATAAAACCATAGATTTAAACATTGTTTTAAGATTTTCCTGATCATGTTAAGAACACTTAAAAAAAAATTATTTCTGCACCAATATTCTGATTCAATTATTAAGGCCTTATACGTTTTCGTTTTATAAATTCCTGAAAGTGAATCTGAAACCCTTTCTGCTCTACTAAGACTTTATAACGACAGGCATTAATTCATACAGTTCCGATTATTCAAACCCATAACATCATTTTAGAAAAAACAACCAATTGTTTTAATATAATTTTTTTTTAGTATATTGAAAGTTGATACCAACCTCTTGAGGAGGCGATGTTCCATCTTCGAAGGCGAGATCTGTCACGTTGATGCCTTCATTTTTCAGCTCCGTAATCTTGTATGTTGGCTCGCATACCCTTACTACATCCATTACGTTGTGTTTCTTTAGCTCTTGGATGTAGTGATGTATGGTCGAATCCGTTGGACGATCCGTTATGAGAAACTTCATGTTTTTGAATTCTATTTCTGCCGGGGCGGGTCGAATGTCTTTGGAGCGTATAATTTGACAAGCCGAAAAGCTACTCATTTCAGTTGTTTAAATTTTCAGCTTGAGGAATTTTTCTTTGTGGGTTTCCCGAAATTTTTTTTCTTCTTCCTCTTCTTCCTTTTGTTCCTCTTCTTCCTCTTCTTCCTCTTCTTCCTCTTCTTCCTCTTCTTCCTTTCTTCTTTTCTTCCTTTCTTCCTGTTCTACTTCCTCTTCTCTTTTCTTTTTCCCTTTTCCCTTTCTTTTTTCACGGAAAAAGAAAAAAAATGTTCCCCCACTTTTGTAAGTCACAAAAAATGAACTTTTTCACTTTTTAAAGTTATGCATATAAATATATATAGTTTATATATATATACATATATACATAGTTTGTATAGTGTTTGTGTAACTTAAGATAACTATAAAAGTTTAAGTGAATTGTTTCTGGAAAAATTTATTGTTTAGTGGTATTTTTAGGAAAGCCGAACAGATATTGATTAGGTTAACGTTCCGAACTAAAAGGAAAGCAAAATGGTCAACGGTGGTGAAGGTTAGTCAACGAAAGAACAGATAAAAAAAAAATCTTATTTAGTGTGCTGAGCTTGACAGTATTCCGCACTGTCTAAGAAGAACTCCATTAATCGTGATGATGTCGAGAGGAAATTCTGAAAAGAAAAAAAATAAAAATTCAACAGTTAAAAAAACAGTTGAATATATATCTGTATTCTATATCCATATATACAATATTGTATTGGATTTATATCATTATTATAACACATCGTTGTTATATAATTACTGTAATAAACCGTTGTTGTATAATTATTATAACACACCGCTGTTATATAATTACCATAACACATCGGTTTTATATCATTATTATAAGTAATGAATCACATATCTATATATATTATAAGGATTAAAAGAAATACATTAAATTCTGTTCTTAAATGTCTTAAAACGTCTTATAGACATTTCTAAAAAAATTTTAAAGACATTTCAGAACATTGGCGTTCATATGATATAAAATTATCATGCTCTGTTTGGTTCTTATAATATATACTTCTTTAACTTAAGTTAATAATTAACTTAACTTCCTTTGATTAATTAAAGTTTAACTTTTAAAAGTTAATTCTTTAACCGAATACTTCTGTATTCAGTTAACTTAAAATTCAGTACATAACTGAATTACCATCGATTTATCACTCTTTATTCAAAATAAATCATTATATGAATTTCATGTATGTTCATCAGATATTGATTGAGATAAATTTTTATAAACAATGTTAATGGTTTTTTTTATACCCTATATTCCTAGCTAAAATTTTTTTCCGTTAAAAATGATGGGGCTTTGATTTGCAAAAAACGGATGAGAGTAAGAGTAAGAGGCATGAGGATAAAATAAAAAAAGGGAGAACAGCTTTATAATTTCAGTTGCAATACGCAGCAGATAAGAGGAAAGCATAATCTTCGGCACAAGATGCCGTTCACACATCGCTTAATCTGAATTTTTGATGAAAACAAAACGTTACCCGGAATTTAATGATTAAAGCAGACTTTAAAAATAATAAAAATCCGATTTTCTCTCGTCAAAAAAAAATAAAATAAACAAGGATAATATAAAATGGATCTTCTCTCCATCTTTTAAATGTCAAAGGTTGAACCCGTTACAGGGAGGCAGGATAAATGTATAAAATCCTCTAGAGCGAGGGTGTCATTGACGTCATTCCGAGGAAATCAATACTTGCTCCCGTGACGCTAAATCTGCGACGTCCTTCCCGTGAAGACCTCTTTAAATTCGGGAATCTTCCAGAAATAGAATCAAATACTTGCGCCACTTTTAAGTACGCAAAAAAAGAATTTCCATAAAGGAATCGCATGGCAATTCAAAATTGTCTTTCACCTCGGGCAAGGGTAAAAATAAACAGATGTACATTGAGGCGGAAATAACTGAAAAGGCAGCAAAAATATGTAAATAAAATAAAAGAATTATTATGAAGGTTAATTTAAAAACTTTGGTTGCTACATGAATAATTAAAAATATTTACTTCCTGAATTTACTTGCTTCAAAAGATCACAAATGTATTTGTGTGCGTGAAATTAAATATGTAAATTATAATGTTCAACATTGCACAGAAAAACCAACGTCAGTTAATATCGCTACTATTTGCTGTCAAATATTCAACTTAAAACTTTTACGGGTAAGTACTCACATTTTGTCACGAATTTTCTTTAAGCATCTGATATTCCTATGCTGATAAACGAAGAGATATCCCTTAAGTCAGCTTTCTAATTTAAAAAAAACAAAAAAAGAGCTTTGCACATAATTCGATGAAAAAGATATGAAAAAAATGGTGTGTAATTTCATTCGATTTTATGTATTGAACCACGACACTTGTACAATATTCGTGTCGGATTCTTTCGAGTTCAGCTTCTTCCTTCGAATCGCATTCTCCTCCCTTTTTCTCGCGACGGAAGCCTTCACCGTGCCAAAATCGATATAAAATCGGAGGAAACTAAATTATTTTGAACGACAGAAACTTTCAGCGGGAATTAAATAAAATTCATTATTTGGTTCTTAAATTTCGGAAAACAACTTTTTCGAGTCAGAGAACCGAAAAATTTATATTATAAAACATTATATCGGGGCCCGTTCGATGAAAAATTATACCATCACAGACAAAATTTAAGCCTTTTGGCATATGTCAAAAAAAATATATGGCAAGAATTTTTCCTTGATATCTTTTAATAGACTTTTCTTCGCAATTTTCTCGGTCAAATTCATCCATTTGAGATAAAGAAAAAAAAATCGGTCTCAGAAATCTCTGCAAAACTTGCATCCAAAGCGACACATCGATAACAAATAAAAGGCAAATGAAGATGATTTGCTGGGAGCATTAATTTTGAAGTAACAATTTTAACTTACGTTTGCCGAACACCCAAAATGATGGCAGGAAACTACGATTCAACGTCTTCGACATCAATGCCAAAAGATCCAGGTAAATTCATGTAAACAAGGAACAGGTTTTTATTTCCAATAGATTTCTTTTTTTATTATTTTCAGCCATGCCGTTTAACAGAATGACTGAAAATGAGAAAAACTGAAGACTATTTTTTTTCTCTCCTTCTTTTTAAAAAGGAAGTCCTGCACAGCAGCCAACTAATAAGTTAACATTCTGAACAAGAGAACAATTTAGTTGGTTGGTACGACTCCGGAATTAAAATGTTAGATCAATTTAAACAGTGTTATTTTTGAACTCGTTTCCGCTACAGTTATTTATACTGAATAACAACTCCAATATATCTTTATTAAATCAGACGACGAATATTTGTTCATCTGATAATATTCGCATTCCGGTAAACTGGTTTCAAAAATTAATCTAAAATAATGAAATAATTTTTAGTGAATTCATTTACAAAGATTTGCTGCTATTTTTTAATTAATTTTATTACTTTTAGGCTAAGAAATGTTATCATTATTTTGAAAATTGTTCGAAGCTTTAATTAATTACAAAGCAGGTAAATTCAGGTTCTGAAGAGATAAGGATGATATTTGAACGGGGAATTTTTTTTAATTAATTGAGAGAATTATTATATTACTTTTATACAAGCAAAGTAAATGAAAACGAAGTACTTCAACCACTGAATATTTCAATTACAAAGAAGTTGAAAAAACCGATTTACAGTGAAATTCATTAATTATACTCATCCTTATCATTGAGAATATATGTAAATGACCTATTTCATACAAGAATCTTTTAATTTCAATTTTCCTCATTCATATCTCTAAAAAAAATAATCAGAAAAATCCTCTCGCCATGATTTTCATTCAACCAAAAAAAATCCTGATATCTGACCCTCTTTTCATCTCCTAAATTCTATAAAATCAAAAGCGAAAAATTCATAATTTTCAAGTTAATTGATTACCACTTTCTGATTCACGGTTTATATTCTTTTATCAATCAAAATTCTTTCACTATCCTTCGTTCTCACGTTAATTTTTCCATTATCATTGAATACCTAATTAAAAACCTTTATAATTAAATAAACCAATTTTTATTATTCTATATTACTTCCTTTCATATGAGCACTATATAAGAACTGTAACAAACGTAAAAAGTCAATAATGCATCACTAAATTTCGCATTCGTACGTTAGACATGAGCCTAAATAATAATAATAATAATAACAATAATAACAATAATAGGTTTATTACATTTACTCTATTATTTATTTGGCATTTAAGTTCTTTTATCATTTAATTAAATTTTGCAAAAAAAGAATTAAGTTAAATACATAAATACGTTCATTTGTTCACGGAGCACGAATATATATTCACTATAGCTATCATGGAAAGATGTTATAGATAATCTCGAATCATCCTAATAGCTTGCAATGGTAAGTATATATATATTGGCATATAGATTAAAATATAAAGCATAAGAAATATGATTGGATAAAGGCACAATATTTTTCTGATATGCTTAAGTCGCTGATTATTTTCATATGGCTAGATAAATCATATTTTATCTTTTTCCCTTAATTTCTGTGCAATGTATCGCCAAAATATTTAATCTAAACTTTAACTTTCTTGTAAAATACTTCCTTTTCAAATAAATTCTGCAGATCTACTACGCCATCAATAACCATTATACTTATTCAAACAATATTTTAAAACAAAATTAAAAAGTAAAATTAATCGCCCCTTTTTTTAAAATCATAATTTAATCTTATAATAATAATATACTGCCTTACCATGATTTTATAAATTAAAAACGTTTATAATTGTTTTACAATAAACTGTTTCACTTTAAAAAATATAGTCATTGATATTGAATTTAATATACAAAACTTGTAAAACAAAAACTAAAAGAATTTCTAACAACAATAAAACCTATTGTCATTTCTAATTTATCAAAAACGAACATATCTATATCTATTTTAAATTTCGTGAAAATAGATAAAACTGACAACTAAGTGTATTTTGGGGTAATGATTAAGTTAATTAGTATAAACAAGGATGACTTAGAAAAGCAATTTTCTTACAATTAATAAATTCACTATTATTATTATTATTATTATTATTATTATTATTAAAATCTTTTACAAATATTCCAAATATGGAGAAAATAATTTTTCTATCGAATTATACAATTCGTCATACTTTCTAATAGGATGTACAAAATTCTAATTTTTTCTTCTGTTCATTAATGGTTATCTATTCATGCTCAGGTATCTTTTTAAAGCGTTATTATATTCGATTATTATTTGCTTTAAGTATCTATCTCTTCTATATACGAAACACGTTAAGATTTGCGATTTGATATTCTTATCATATAATCGAAATGAAATTTAATTCCTTGGCGTTCAGCCCTAAGGAACGGTGTAGGAGAAAGAAAGAAAGAGACTTTAAATTTTGTTTCATTTTTTGATGTAACACTTTACTCATTTTCCGTTCGTTTGTTTACTAATTAAAATCAAATCATCGAAAACGCAAACAAGAATTGATGTACAAATCCATATAAATTGATCGAAAATGACGCCATTTTTTATTTACAGATTTGAAAAGGATTCCTGAAGGAAAACAAAATGGTGGACATAAAATGCAAAGCATGAACGTGACAAGCGAGTAAGTAAACTACTGAAATGTAGCAGATTATTGTTCAACCATTTCGCAAAGCTCTCAAGCAAGTGCCAAAACATATTTTTCAGCCCTGCAAATATTTACTTGTTGAAAAAATCGACAACAATTTTTGATGTATTACAGGTTTCAAAAGGATTTCTAAAGAAAAACAAAATGGCGGATGCAGACGGCTAAGTGAATGCGTGTAAAGCAAGCATACCATTAAAAATGTACCTGGATATTTTTTCAAGCATGTCACAAAAGTCATTAACAAATGCCAAAACACATTTCCCTTGCAAATACATTACTTTGAAATTCTGATACGCCATAATACATTTGATTTAAAAAAAATGCATGTTTGCGCACAGAAAGTATTAAAAGCATGATTTCAACCGAATAAACATTTAATATTAGATTCAAAATTTCAAAATTATACCTCCGATTTCAGTCACGAAGTAATGAGTACGAACTTCGAAAAACACTCAAAACTGATTCATATACATGAAACATTACTTAACAATCGCTTTTACTTAAACCTAATTTCGTTTAATTAGTCGGTAGCTAGCTGTATCATTATATGGTTCTTACCCTGTAAAAGCAAAGCATACGTTTTTATACGAAAATATATTTGACAAAAAGCTGTTTCTTTGAATTAAAATCTGACATTTATCTCCATTTAATTTTGCTCAAATTGTGATAAGTGTGGAAATGTGTATATGGTTCTGCTTTCCCGCTTTTAGAAGTCGATATAAAAGAATGTACGTTAAAGAGCAAAAGTAAATAGCACTTTGGAAAGTTCAAATTGCTTAGCTCCGCTGAATTCTGATATTTTTCAAACCGCAGAAGAAAAAAATTAAAAATGTTTAATTCCTAACACCGATAAAACAAAAATGTTAGTCTTCACGGATAAAAACAGACTGGTTTTTAGAAAAGGGTCCCTCCGAAGTCTTCCCAAAGGTTCGAATATACGTTACGGCTACGTTCCGGCGACCCCATTCGTTAAACATAAGCGACACATGTATATTCAAGTGATTATCACGATCGACCTCCATCAAATGTTTGTTGAATGAATTCTTTCTAACAGAATGCACCGCTGGAGATTGAAATGCGTTGAAATCATAGACCTGTATGTATCACAGATTTAAAAAAAACGCCACGCTAGTGTACATTTGAAATCCAAGTTCTTTTAATTTTAACCCTCGGAAAGTTTCTTAAACGAATGAAATTAACAGATTTGCTGCAGAAACCTCAAAACAAACAACAAAAAACATAAAAATATGCTTCATATTAATTCAGAGGCGGCTTCGAAACGCTATGCCATTATTCCGCATAGGATGCCAGGAATCCTTAATCTTAAAGTCTCAACATAAATTTAAGGTATTAAAAAAATTACATCATCGAAAGCAATAAAAATAAAAATTGAAAATTCCAACGAAAGATACACGTTTAATTTTCTTTTCATCTATGAAACATTCATTACATGTTGCTTCTGCAATAAAAATCTGATATAACAAAGATGAAATTGCATTTCCTTCCAAAACAATCTGGTGAACTCCCTCCTTACGGCATAAATTTAAAAAAATTATCTTCATCTTTTAATGATCCATAATATGCTGCATACGACTGCGGGATCACCATATGGATAATAAACCTACCTAAACTGACACATGAAACAGCCTACAAATGCAGCGCAAAATGCATATTTCAAACACCATCTAAATTATATATAACTTTTATATTATACATTTTTTTGCGAAACATAATCAACAAATTATTTCATATTTTTTTCCTTTTTAGTAACCAATGTATGCGATTTTTGATACTACGAACAAATAATAATGGTTGATATAACAATCATCAAAAAGAATAATATACTCATAGCAGAAGCATTGAAGTAATAAGTAATTTTGGACCATACATATTGGCGAATGAATATAGATTCATGAAGGACAATGACCGATATATATATATGATTTAATTAACGCTTCCAAAGCAATTTCTTAATAATTTGGTGTTATCAAATGGTCGTCTATAAATTTTCGCAAGAGACAGGCTTTCATTTAATGAAGCCTTTGTTAAACCTATTTAATCAGCAACTTTTCTATTTACAAATAAAGGCCACTCCGAATGGACTGAATTAAGACAAGTGTCATCAATTTATTAATAAAACACTACAAGGAATAAAAACAGCGAGATGTTTTTGTTATCTACTTAAAGTCAATTTTTACCAGCAATAATATACGCCGCATAAACGACTAGTTTCTTCACAATATCTATTATTCCAATTCAATTTCAATTAAGCTTGATTAATACATCCCTAAAAATTGGAGGAATATTTTTTTAAAGTTTTTGTGCCAGTTATAAAAATCAAAAACCGCTAAAGACAATATACTATTATAACCTCTACAAAAAAATGAAATTGCTACTTTGAAAAATCAAAAACAGGCTGAATCTCTGTCCGACATAACCGAACAGCAGCAAATATTTTAAAACCCGTCCGCATTATATTCCACGAATTATATTACAAAAATCAGACATGTCCAGCATCCTTTTATCTTACATAAAAATGAGGTTTTAAATTACAATTTTGAAGCCTTTTACCAAATCGGGAAGAAAATATCGAATTCTGGGCGGGCCTTAGACCAGATATAAACATTATTTTTGTAACTAATGCAAGAATTTACGGCTCAAAAAGTTTTGATTATCTGATGTTTTGCATGGAATATCCTCTGATCAAAAGACCATCTTTTCAAGTGCTAATTCGAAGCACACACCTTATTAATCGGTTAAACTAATATTTCATTATTAGATGTTTCAGTGGATAAATAAGATTCCGGGGATTAATAATTTTTTGAAAATATTAGATATTATGACATTCACAAGTTATTTTTTCGTATAGATTACCAACAACAAATTATCTACAGAAATAGATAAAACTTCGTATTGCATTGTTTCTTTTGAGATGTATATAAATTATTCAATAAAATTCGATGCTCATTTATTGTGAAATCAAGTATTTTAGCATTAAATTCTAGATCTTTTTTACGAAACACGAACTGCAAAGCAACCCAGATTTAGATTCACAAAAGACGTATTTATGGAACCCTTCAAATTCTAACAAAGCCGTATATCAAATTCATTCTCCACTAGAATTTCTGGTTTTCTATTTGGAATCGTTGTACACAAATACAAATCCCCTCTTCTCTTTTTACCCACTTCAGAATGCTAAACATCTGAATTATTTCTTCATCACGAACAATACAGTGGATTCCTTTTTCAAATTAACAAAGAAATTCATTTGTCAAGCCATTTCAAATTCTTAAAAAAATACCCTTCTTAAAAAAAATTTCCTTTTTGGAAGTTATTTGTAATTTTCTATGGGAAACAGTTTTCAGGTATAGTTGGTTCGGTTTCTTTAAATAATTCCTTTTTTGACAATAAAGAACACAATTTTTACATAAGAAGAGGGAAGCGCCCTTTACCGCATCAGTGTCTGAAAAAAGATCTAGAAATAAAAGAATCCGATTGGGTGTATGTGGCTGGCGTCACCATATATTATAGGGGTTAACCAACGGTCCTTCTTAAATTCTTTACAAAAAAGCAAAAAATCTATTAATACTCTCTTCTACCTGAGTCTATTTTGGGTGTTGTTTCTTGCGCCTGTTACTCACCAGGGAGCGTTTAGTTTCTATTTAACCCCCATTTTTATTCCCAAGATTTTTATGTGAAATCCTTTCATTCACTAATTTTATAAAATTACACAGTTTAGGTTCTACTGTATTGTAAAAGATGTTTCTTACTTAGATCTCCCCTTGTATTAGGGAGATAGGAAGAATAAAGAATTATACGGATAAGAAAAAAAAAATATGATATTCACATTGAATTAAACCAAAACACTGACTGTGATTATATTCTAATTATCAGATCTAATAGTTATTCTAAAATCGTAACCTGGCAAAACTCATGTTCAATATCACACATATTGAACATAAATGACGGTTCAGTTCTAACACGAATTAACGGAGTGATACCAATTAAAATCCATGAATTTCATTGTTTGATATTGAAAGGTGCTTATGATACTGATTAATGAAACGAATGCAACTGAAATTATACATCAGATATTTCATTTATTTTTAAGCAAATA
The DNA here is from genome assembly GCA_028565995.1 of Ricinus marginatus. Taxonomy (NCBI): domain Eukaryota; kingdom Metazoa; phylum Arthropoda; class Insecta; order Psocodea; family Ricinidae; genus Ricinus; species Ricinus marginatus. The sequence goes on along the minus strand of JAOWBB010000243.1, from coordinate 32,688 downwards.
AATTTATTAAATATTCCTATAACAGACACACAAATTTTCATTTGTGTGAATATTTAATGCAAGAATAGGTATAGGAATACACAAATGAAAATAAATATGTGCTATATCTTTTATAAAAACAAAAAATCTTCGGCGATAGCTTTAACATGCCACATCAATGACCAAAAAACTAACGCTAGAAATAAAAAAATTCGTCTGTTTGATGTATTCACAAATGTTAACACTTTATTTGACAATGCATTTTATTTTGTGTTGTACATGAAAGTGAAAAATGTAAAATATACCAAATTAATCCTGTAGATATATTTCATAATCAAAACTATTTCTTTTCGGGATTTCCTGAATTATTAACAAAGTTAATATAAAAAACCGATGGCACACGAGACAACTTAGACAACATGGAATGCATTTCTCAGAAGTTAAAATAAAGAACGATTGTATCTATTTTGAAAAATATCTACGTTAGTATTTGGAGTTGTGCCACTGTGCAATATTTTTTTTCATAATGCATATGCCATATCGTAAGATTAAGTTTTATTTACACAATAAAATATAGATAGTAAAAGACGAAGATTTACAAAAACTTATTTCTAAAATATTTAAGCTGTCCGTTGGATATAAAATCAAGTTTAACCTAAAAAAATTTTTTTAAATGCTTTAAAAATCTTGAAAATTCTATCACTGCTTACATAAATCGAAAAAAATAAAAAATGTCAATTTTAAAGTACATTTATATCCGCGGGAAACTGTACGGCAACAATTTTGGCATAATTACGAATAAAAATAATCCATTCATTCACGAAATGAATTATTTATTTTTAAATTTCGTATCTTATTCTTTAAAAAAAATTAAAAAAATTATTTTAATTTCCTAAAAAAAAATGAATATGAATCCTCTTAAATTTTCGGTTTTCATCTTTTACTATTTCGAATGGGTAAAATATGATTTTTTTATTTTTAGTTGACAATAACAACTAACCTGATTCAGTTGCTGAATCGAAGATAAAATTAGTTTTACAACGAATCACTACACTCCACAGGTTGGAAATAAAATAATTCACAAACTGGCTTACAATTTTCACTCTGATATTTTAATAATGCGAGAATAAAAAAAAATTTAGATTTGTAGTAGAATACGACCGACTCGAAAGCTTCCTACACGAAATCTAACGAATTCCAAAACTCGTTCACCCTTTTATGCTATTGTTATTCCACGAGATATGAAATTTCAAAAGCGAATCCACTAGGTTTGACTACTGCACGCATTCACGACCATTCAAAGTTCCCGTGTCACAAAGAGACGAGAAAATGAGATTTCATTGGCTAATCGAAAATTTAAACGTATACGGCTATTGTTGAACAAGGCTTAAATAATAAAACTGTAGAGAGCTCAACACTTTAATTACTAAAAGCGGTAACTTCCATATTTATTGCTTGTATCAGACGCTCTTGAGAAATGCAGATTTGCCTCGACTCATAACGAAGGGTGAAGCAGCTCAACGATTGGCTGGAATTATCCGACATGGCTTCTAATGTATCAGAGTGGATTAAGATTCAAAGAGCCCTCTGGCTGAATTCCATCCAATAGAAACGAACTTTCTCGGTAAAAAGACTCTTTTGATGCTTGAAAACAATCACGTTCGAAAATGAGAAGATGAAGGTTCTCGTAAAGGATGAATAAAGATTCAAAGTCTATTGCGAAGCCCCTGGGTCTGAGCATGCCCAATTCCCTTTTCAAAGAGCGCTTTTATTGCTTCATAAAAAACATTTTCTAAAGACAGACTTTACGATGCTATCGTGGTGGCTTGGAGACGCTTTTACAGTTTAATTCAAACACTGGGAAAATCCGGGGATACAGAACTTCTAAAATACACAAAGCCCAGATCCCAGCGGCAATGGAACGCAATAAAATTTCGAAGTAAATTACAAATTTTAAAACTTTTTAAGATCATTATTTCTCATTATATCTTCTTTGTATTTTTCTTTGTTATCAAAAATTCTGTTGAAGTGGAAGATGTGTCTTTTGACTGAAAATTGTTAGATAGCCTCGAGGGACGAGTTGTCACAAAATGAAAATAATCATCGAAACGGATAAATTTACGCAGAGCAACTTCATATTATATATAAATGAGACTTACTTAACATTAAATAATATTTAGATGCACAGATCTAGAATTAGATCATAGATAATTGAAAAATTTTATTTTTTAATACACGAGAGGGATCGACACACTTTCTAGAAATGCATGAAAACACTGAGAGACCACAATATTATCAATGGCAGATAAAGAAAAAAACTGGGATGAATGTTTAAGCTTCTGGCAGCAAACCGGGAAATTTGGCCTTACATAATGTTTCCCTTCTCATGATGGATGTGGAAAAATTCCTTGAACCGTTGAGCTAAAAACAAAAATTCCGCTTTTTTTTCGTAAAAGATCTTTTCAGTTCAGTATATGACTCAAGAAAAATTTGAATGAATTTTTCTCTACATCTTTTTAAGTGAAGAACAACTGTAATTTAAAAAAGAAGATCAAGAATATTGTTTGCACGTTATTCACGACGTGGCTCAGAAAATTAAATTTCAAATTCTTTCGCACATGCGATTAAAATCTCCATCATACTTGGTCCGAATCAATAATTTTTCTGTTTCGACTTGAAATGAACTATGGCGCAAAGAAATATAACGTAAAAAATTTGTGTTTGATAAAGCAATAATGCGCGATTTAAAAATCCAATCAATTTTCTTCCATCCACGCCACCCGTGGCATGACACATCAAAAAAATCTACTTCGAAAGGATCCCGTAAAATTCTGTTGTTAAAAACAGTTTATATATGAATTAGGTTTTAACCTTATATTAAAAAAAATTATTGTAATTTTTGTTATTATTATTATTTATTATGCCTGGATCTAATGGCTAATCAAAACTCTAAAGCATGTCATCTAGACATATTTTTGTTATCATTTTAAATAAAGATTTTGCATCTTTCTATATTAAGTAATGAATTTAATATAAAAAAAAATGAAAACATTTTGAAAAATGTCTTATTGTTAGAAAGTTTTGAGCATTACACGATAACGACTTTTGAAAATAGAGCAAAATTTCTCCGACGGTACGTATGAATGCTTCATGTATACAAAATTCAACCTTCATATTTATTTATAACCACCTCACTGTTATGAAAACCATAATTCTTGAAGGAAGCCTTATGCGGTTGGTACAATCTTACATAAATAAATAATATTCTTTAGTAATTTAAATGAACATTTATTTGGTTTAAACAAAACCATTTTCAGTTAGAGAAAAATTTTTAAAGGAGAAAAAAATTAGTCCTCTTTAAAGACAAATAGAACAAACATAAAACATTAATAAAAATTAAATTGACATTTTTAATAAACATTGCTAATATCCTTCAACGATAAAGATAGTGGTTTCGACATTTTGAATATTGCTAATGATTTGAACGCCTGAGGAAAAAGAGGGGATGGAAAGATATTCATTCATCCAATCATTTTCAGACATTTTCAAATGTCTACATCGCAAATGATTGAAGGCATGACATTAATAAAGTTTTTGATTAACAAGGAAATGAATGTCAATCTACTCGAATTAAGAAGAATTTTAATGAATAGATTTGGATGTCCTGCTTTAAATTGCATTAAAAACTGTGGGCGAATGAATGAATGAATTTAACAATGGTTCACCTCCTTGAAATGTCAAATATATTTGTTTCTTTTGCTATCTTCTCAAATAAAGCTATTATTCTTCCAAGAAAAAAACTCATGAAATTTAATATTTTTAAATAAAAAAGTCCCTAATTAGAACATTACTCGCCATCAACCCCTTTTGAAGAAAATAAAAAATCTAATTTGTTTCCTCTACTAAAAACGGAGAAAATTTCGAATGCTCAAAAGATCTGATGAATTACAAAACGTATTAAAATTCATAAAATAATTAAATAAAATTAAGAAACATGAAATAAAACATCGCAGAATTTTAGAAAATTTTTAGCTTTTTTTAAAGATTAAAAAATAGCAGATTAAAAACTTATTTAAGGAAATATTTTGATTATGTTTTTAACAAGATATGAATTTTTTTTATTAATTTTATGGATAAATTGCAATCAGCAAAAACTGCGTCTGAACTTTATTTAAAAATAAGCTTACGAAGTTCTACTTTCAATAAATATCATGAACTGTCATTGAGACATAGTTCTTACAATATTTCGTCCATGGAGCACTGTATGAAGTAATAATGATCATTCAGCAATATCCGAAACATACTTCTCAATAATGAGGGAAGCCAAAGTTTAACTGATTAAATTGTAGTTGAGGGACGTTTATATCATCAATATTATTATTAACATTTTAGAAAATGAAAGAACTGTGTCAATAAACTAAAAATAAAATTGCAAGTCATTTTGTTCTTTACTAAAATTTTACACAAAACCTTTTCCATTATTTTAATTAGATGAGTTAAAATAAGAAAATATTACAAATCATTTTGAATTATGATTATATTTATATATATATGATTAGCATTTCTACTTATTTTTATTCCTTCCTAATTTGAGGAAAAATGATTTGAATCTTTATTAAAGATGGAAAGCATTTATTTTCAATGCTTTTATCATGCAAAATGATTGCAACGGAAAAACATTTATAGAAATTCATATAAATTTATTTTTTAAAAATTTATCTCGCATACTGAACATATCACTCCTTTATCACTATTTGGTCAGCGCATTTAACGGCTATCACATAATTAAAACAATTATAGCTTTGTCTCAGAACACAGAAAAAAGTCTACTCTGGATAGTGAATTAACTATTATTATTCGGATTAACAAGAGTAAAATTTTAAAAGTAACTACTCAAAATCCAAAAACTTGCTCTTAATATCCCAATTTGAATTTTGAAGTTATTAAGGAAAAAATTACTAGTTGTTATATTAACAGTTACAATATACAACTACTTAGATTTTGTTCAAATATTGAATTAGTCAAAAAAAAAAAATAAAAGAAAAAAAAAAGACTTCATCATTCTTGTTTCTTGTTGAAACCTGAATCGTCCTTGTTCCTGTTTGTTTCACCCGCAATGCCACTTATTTGTACGATATTTTGAACTACTTAAATATGTAGAAAAGTCGATATCTTTATTCATATTTTATTAAATTATATATATTATTGTACAACTTTTCATCAAAAAGAAGAGAACAAATTGAATAACTGTTCAAGTTTTCTATTTTTAATAGATAAAATGTAATAACGCCAATGTATTTCTTTAATGTTAGAAATTCATTACCTATAAATTAGTTAAAAACTGTCTTGCCGGAATTTTGAAAAAAATATTGAAAACTTGGGCTAAAAAAAAATTAGCGCAATGAAATAAGTATATGTTTCCGTATAAGTAACTTACGCTATATAACATACTATAGTTTGATGACTATTCACTAGTTCGTTCCTTCAACCAGAAGTCGAATTCATGAATAAGAAGTGCAAGTTTCTCCCAGCTGGTCGCGCAGACTAACGGTATACTTTTTAAGGTATTTTCTAATAATGAAAGGACATACTTACCTATTTTCCCCTTAGGAATACACCTCCACATTATTCCAGTTCAGGAGCATGTGATGTAAATAAATTTTTTTTAAAAAAATACCTCCAGAAATAGTAATGGATTTTATGATTAGAAATAAAATTTGGTTCGGGCTATGTTCAAGTGTATATTCAAATATTAATGCGTCCGACGGACCAAGAGTTTATTAACTCCCATTCACATATATAATATAAACATTTTAAATAGAAATTTAAACTCTTAAAGTTTCATAATGAATGATCCGAATATATTTTAAAACTTTGTGAAAGACGTACAACTTGAGGAAAGGTACTCCAAACTTTTCAACTGATGACGACCGAACTCAAAATTAGCATTCGAATAGAATATTTTCCAAAACTCATGCTACACTCCATCTTTTTTACCAAAATAAGAGCGAGTAAAAGTTTGTTTGGCATTTCAAATCAAGAAAATTTCAAGCAACATAAAGTTCTCGTATTTGCCTTTATTTATGCTTTTGAGAAAATCAGGTAAATTTTTTTTTTTTACCCTCTGAGCATGTAAAATCTATCAAAAAGTGAAATATGTTAAGATTCATTTACCTGCGGAACGAAATTAAATTAAATCTTGAAGATCCAACAATAATAAATTTAGTAAGCCAATAACAGTAATAAAATCCAGAAAAGGAAAGATACGAATTCTGAAAATTTTTAAAGAAAGTAGAAAATAAAAGCAAGGATAATAAATTTAATATTGAGAAACTCAATATATATCACAATGATAAGTACTTCAAACGAACCGAAACATTGGCGGATTTTTAACAAGAAAAAATTGAAATGCGACATCAGCAAAAAATTTAATGTTAACAGTAATAAAAAAGTAAAAATTTACCATTTTTAAAAAATATTAGCATAAATGCAAAATAACTGACTCTGTAGCGTAAATTTACGTGATTAGGATGCAAATGTCACATATTTTTATCAATATACTATGACAAATAATGCGACTTATTTTTATTCTATTAATAGCATCGACAATATAGTCATAATAAATTTTTTGATAATATAACTGAGAAATTGTGTTTAATGCTAATTTAGGTTGGTATTAACTTGAACTTTTGACCTTATTAAAGCAGAAAATGAAAATACCATATTTATAAATGAGGCACACAACATAAATTTGGACATTTAAAGGAGCCAATCATCAAAATGCCAACTTTAGCTTGTTGGAAGGGTACGTAAATATTTATAATAAATTAATCTGAAAATAAGTCATTTTTTAAATTGAAATTCTAAAAATATTGGAGAAAGGCAAGAATTTGACACCAAATATATGGAATTATGTGAAAATAATGGTACTTTAATGCTTAATCTAAGGTTACTAAATATACACATTTTGTATATTTTCCTGAATTCTTTTTACATTAATTATTCTGAACGTAACCAAGGTTCGAGTCGTTAAAAATTACAACAGTTATACTTTGAAATTTTTAACTTGTTTGAATATTTATAAGCTATATCCTCCAAAACAGACACCAAGACAAATTTTAGTATCATCCAAATCACAGTGCTTCTAGTTTAATGAACCCGGATCGTCTTCTTTGAGTGACCAGTTTTTTTTATAACAATATAAAACCGGGATGAAAAGAATTTCAGGTTCGATGACCAAAATGAAAAAAGAAGAAATCAATGGGATATTGAACTCCGAAAACGGTTACTTTTAAAACGTTCGCTAGGCATCTTTCTTAAGCGCTGGCCGTAGCATTTGGATTATATTACAATTTCATCGACCGAAAAACAGAAATATTCAAGATTTTCACCTGAGGAATAACGGAATAAATAAGATTAAAGTCATAAAAAATACATAAATATTTGGAGCCGAGCAATATAATGAAATATGATAAATTTTTGATTATTTTTCCTTGGCGTCCAAAATGAAAAATTCAAATGAAATTTCAATAAAGAACCCAAATATGATTACGGATCCATTCAGGATAATATTACATCCTTTTTCAAAATTGTAATAAAAATTTGCTTTTTCCAGGACTACCAATCAATAAAAAATTATTTACATATATATTTGTTATTTAAACAATTTTTCATGTTACTTTTCAAGATATTCTGAACCAATTTATTCTATTTAATTCCTTTATTTCATATATAATATATATATATAAGCATTTATGTGCAATCTATAGATTTATATCCTCGTCTTTGCTCAAATGAGTGTATCTTAAACTTTTAAGCCACATAAGGCACAACTTATATAAATCAGTCTTAAACAATAAAATTCAAGGTAGAATTAGATGAATATAAATTGGATTCAGGCCATATTGAGAATTATGGCCTTTTTCGAACTAATCTTACAAGGCACTTGTGAGATATTAAATGAGGTCAGAGAGCACCAATTGTGGCAAATAATAGCTCAAAAAAAAAATTCAAGTAGAAATTATGTACGACGCCATCTTGATACAAATTGTGCGAACGGACGATTTAATAGACAGCAATTGATCGCTAAATAACTTAATCGGGAGCATCATTCAAAAAGAATCTATGGAAATCATGTCTTATCAACCACTTGAACATGATTAGTACTAAATAAGAATTGCTGATAGCATTATGGCGGTGTACGCAACATGAAACCATAGGAGACGGGTTAAGGCTTCGACAGATAAGTATTAAACACAATTTTAAAATTCAAAAAGGGATATTAAAATTTAAAGTAAAAGCTTCGATGCTCGGAGTTTGCGTGCATGAATTTTGCCAAAGATCCGCCCTTTTCTGATTTGCGTCATAGACGCGAACATCGCTTTGACGCCGAAATTTTTCACTCATTGGTGCGTTCGTCGGACATTAATCCGCCATTTCCCTGCACCGGAGCGATGCGCAATTTCTGAAATTTAAGCAATTATTCCGGGGCATCTCATTTTCCCCTTTCTTTCTGCGTTACAGAAGAAATTTTGAGTTTTACATAAAAATTTCAAATGAACCAATTAACAAAAACAAGACATAAAAAAAGAACATGATAATCTGTGGTAAAAAGCTCAATGCTGTTCTACGAAATGGCTTCCGATCTAGCATCTCTTGACCTTTCGCCGCCATCTTTGTTCTTTCATTCATTTTTAATTTCAAATACTAAAATCCATTTCCTTCGTCATTTAAGCTTTTATCGAAAAGACGAAATGGAAAAATATAAATGTCAAACAATACAATATTCTTTTTCTCGAAGAAAATTTAAATTTGTGAAACAAACAGAGAGGTATTTACAGAGAGGTTTCGCAATCATACGCGACTCCATATTTGAATCCTTAATTGAGACAGAAAATGGCTTCTTATCCTTCTCATCAATGGTTTATAATTTGATTTTCTAGGGAATCACAATATTTAAAAAAAAAAAAAAAACCCTCAGATTTCGTGAATGAAATTATACGCTGATTTTTTCAAGAGAAATATAATTTCGGGGAGGAAAAAAACCATGAAAAAAAAACAAAAAAAATTCGCGTGTCATCCATATATGTGAATGTTTTAAAATTTAATTTCATATTATATCATTTCCATAAAAATTATTATTCAGTACGCTTTATTTTTTCATTTAAATGATAAAATGTATTTTTTTTTCTTCTGTCCTATCTCAATCGAAAATTATATTCGTCACGTTTTTTCCAGCAAAATGAAATTCAAAAATTCTAAAAACAAATTTCAAAATGTCTGTCAGTTTTAAATTTAAACCTTATAATTTTTGTAATTATATACGAATGCGTTCTTCATATTTTCCAAAAAAAATATTCAACAATCAAATTTCTGAATGAAAATTTTAAAAAAAAAATAATATTATGAGGTAATTAAATTAAAACTTTGTTGAGTGAATTTTGTCTCCACCCATGCCTGAGAAATTAGATTTATGCAAATAGAGAGTGGTTTGAAAAAAAAAATTAAAAATAATATGAAATAATTTTTCATGAAATATAACAATATCAAAGCAATTGTGAACTAAATATTGAATCAAATCAAATTATTGGAATAAATTAATCTTACTTTAATCCAGAATAGCATCTTATTTTTAGTACAAAAATGGCTGCCAAGATGCGCAAGCCATTTCATTTCGGATCGTTGCAATTCCTACCTCGACCAAATTAAACGTAAGCGTAAATTTAACTTTCCACTTTTGCCTATCAAAACCTGGGTTTTTAAGAACTTCGCTTTCTAAATCTATTTAAAATTTGAAAAGTCGCTTTAAAAACTTGATGGTAAAAAATAATTAACCTACTTTTTTTCAACCTAGAAATTCGATAATACATAAAGAAAATGGTCCCGCAGTATATCGATCCGTTGAAAATGCATGTGTTCCAAGGTGGAAAAAAAGAAACGAATCGAGTCAGTTTCATAAATCAAGAAATATTTCTTTCTTTTTATACGGCCTAAAAGATGAAAGCGTCGCGGAAACGAAATAAAGCGAATTAAATTTTAATACTCTTCATACAACGGACGCTCATAAGAAAAATATCAAAAATTAGGAAGGTATGGGAGAAAATGTAAAAAAGGTACTTACTTTAAGAGCCATACACTCCGAGAGTCTAAAATTCATATAAATTTTCAAACTTTCTGTTTTAACTCACAGCCACTTTGCTAAGTGAAGCTGCAACCTTCACAAAACGTTCAATATGGCGTCGGTGGAACCTCCACTGTTCTCAGCTCCGCAATGAACTCGACTATGAAACCCCCCCCGAAAATCGAATGTAAGTCCCCTTTTTTTAAAAAAAGCGTTTACCAAAAAGAAAAAAAATTAAAAAGTCTCAGAATACACGACTTTAGCACTATTAATTTATATTCTATAATACTTGTAGGGTTAATAAGTTCACTCCTCCTGAAACGCAAGCCACGCTTCTAGGTGATGTTAAAACAAATATGGCTACGTACTAAAAAATGTTCAATGTTACTTACTAGGCTTTTAGAACTTGGGTAAATTCAATTCTCAGAACCAACAACGGTAGCTGAACCTGTAATTAATGTTTCACCTGGCGAGTGCGAATTCTTCTAACGATTCAAATTATTCTAATCGACAATGACGTCATACTACGTCACTGAAAAATTCCAAATCGCCTCTGTTTGCCAGTATTTCCGCCCTTCCTTCCTTTTTTCATTTTCCTTTGACATTTGCAGATATCTTAGGATTTTTTTAAACAGATTTCTTCTCTTTTTATTAATCCCGCGAAAATAAATCGAATTCGGGTGAAGGATCCAAATCGGAGGAGAAAATGGAAAAGAGGATTCCTATTATTATCATTTTCCTATCTTCAAAAATATGTCGAACAAAGGTTTTAAAAATTCGAACGTAAAAATCGCCATTTGGACAAATTGAGAATGTTTTTACTTGATATGTCGAAAGCGAGAAATTTGTTTTCAAGTAAATTTATCTTTTGAATTATATTTTGCTGTTGGTTTAAAAGTTACGCCGAAACGTGCTTTATATCTAAATTCTGGTTATTAAGGAGCTTTTCCCCGGGGCCCGAATCGATAATTTTTCAGATGCTGCACGCCCGGGGATGCGCACAAAGCCCGGCGCGCAGCTCCATCTCAAATTTCTCGATTGCTCCAAAAAAAAGCGTCGCCGGGGCTGAGGATTTGTTTTATCGATTTTCGGAGGTATTTTTCAACCGAGAACGACTCTGGAAGCGTGACAAAGCCAAACGAAGCCCGGGGCTTCGCGGCCCCGTTCTCAAGCCGCCTAACGGTCGACGGTTCCGAGTCGAGATAAGCCTCCGACAAACGCAGAGAGACGCTCACAATTTTTTTTTTTTTTCATGCCGCAGAGGCGAAAGTTAAAAATCCGCCAAAATCCCGAACGAAACGCTCGTTCCACAAGATAAGATTGTAGCTCTCGGCGATAAACGTTATTTACGAAACGCCAGCGCTCAGTCGAGCAAACGACCTTTGAAGTCTTCAAGAAATATTCTTGAGATCGGTCATTTATTGACTCAGCTGATAACGGAAGTTTATGCCGCCGCCGGATTTATCACATCCGGCAGAGTCTGAGGAATAATGCGTTCGGTAGAGGCGTTCGACGCACCGTTTATAATAACGATGAAAGGGATTCTGACGGGAAAAGGGGAGGAAAATCAATGAATGCTCTCCCTGATCGAGGGCTTTGTTTCGGACGAGTGAAACATCGTCCGAAAGCGTTCCCATCACCTTTGTGGATCCGAACAACCGGATTTTGCCTCTTTCAGATTTCGAATAGGCAATAAAAAAAAAGAATAAAAAAAAAAAAAAGGCCCTTTTAATTTTAAACGTTCCCAAGCAATTCATTTGAAGCCGTTTCTCGACCGAAGCCGGAGGTCGCCTCCATTTAAAACGCGTCGTTTGGCTCAACAAAAAAAATAATCGCTTCGGTAGATTGTGGGTTTGCCATTCCGTAAATATCTCGAACGGAGCCAATCGCGGAGTTGCATTCTCCCCTCTTTCGTTTATTGTTTGTCTCATTCCTTATCGGATTCTGCTCGCTCCAACGTTTTTCATCGTCGAAGGGATTTGAAAAATTTTTAGCGGAGGCGTGGGCAAATTCACATTTCTCACGTCGGAATTATTGGATAACATTTGCTTTTTTTTTTTTTTTCGGAGGCTAGAAAGGCGGGATGCCCGCCGTGCGTTTCGTCGCTTCCTGGCGAGGTGAACGATTCGCTTCTCGAATGCGAGAAAAATGGAAGAGCCGTCGGTTGCGATTGTTGGCTGGTTTCGTTTGGGTACCTGAAAAATTTTGGTATCTTCACCCCCTCCCCCTCTCCCCTTCACCTCCTCCATCTTTTCTTTCACCGCGAACCGAGTTTCGTGTCCGAAAAACGGAAACCCGACCTTTGACACTTCCGTTTTACAATTGTGCGGAGCAGTTTAACGGCTTTTACATCCCTTAGTGTTCCTCCATTTTTTTTCTCATTCAGGTCGCTGGGGAAGCTGAAATTCCAACTCGAATGGTTTCCTTGCAATTGGAATCCGTCGGGCAGAAACGGATTGACGTTTCCGAATTTTTTGATGTTTCTCTGTTTTCAGTTGTTCGCATTGTCGATCTAATGGAAGAGACGCTGAAGCGATTAATTCGGTTTTCCAGGATCCGCTCGTAAGCGGCTTTAAAGGAAATGCAGACGGAAAGAATTTAGCTTCCGGTTTAACTTGAATAATCCGGATAAACTTCGAGCGTACTGCTCTTCCCGGATTTAATGTCGTTTTCGCCTTTTTTAAAAATTAATTATTTTGGATCGAAAAAAAAAATACAGTAATAATATATTTGGAAAGGTAAATATATGCAACAATTATCGTGTACGCTTACAATAGCTCATCTATATTTATCTCATTTGGTTGCAATAATTATAAGGCAATTTCCAATTTTTAAATTTTAAAGACTTACGTAAATTTTTTTTAAATGTAAATTAACGCTTTTACCGTATCGCCGCGGTTTAAATTATATATAATATATTCATAAATATGAAATATTTTCGGAATACACTGAACATCATTTCATAGGGAACAAAAAATGTTTCGTTTTAACATTTAGGGCTAATTACACATGAAAGTTTATACGTTGAACAACTAACTTATCTATCGTATTGTTTCTTTTCCTTTTTAAAAAGGGAATAAATGGTGCCGTTTCTTAAATTATTTCTTTTAATATTTATTCAAAACTTTAGAAATCGCCTTTTATTCTTATTGTTAAAGCATAACTAAATTTTACTTTATAAGTTTTTTAGATATGGAGATTGAACAATGATACACTAATTTAAAATAGTTCAACATTTTAATTGTTTATGATAAATGAACCAAAATAATTATTGATTGTATAAAATTTTATTAAAGCTATTCCGCCCTGGTTTACAACATTTATTTAACATTCATATTTTTTTAAACTGCAATTATTAAAACCACGTTAAATTCTGATAAAATGCAACGAATCGGAAATATTTTCTCTACTCTACTATATTGTTTATATATAATATATAAAACAAATTCTTCAACATTATTCACATTTTTCATATATATATATATATCTTTCAACGTATTTAATTAATATTATTATCCCATATAAACCGAAAAATAAGTATAAAACATTATGATCTGTTAATTTTTTCAAAAAAAAAAAAATATATAATAATAATAGTAATAATCAAAGTGAATTTATAAAAATATTTCTCTTTCGTTCGATATGTTTTTTTTTAATTGTAGTTTGTTTATAGGCAAAAAATTTATTTCCTTTTATTATTTACTTACTTTTTTTAAATCAAGGAAGAAGATTTAAGTTTTATAGTACAAAAAAATGTTTAGCTCAAGAACATTATATGCAGCATCCATGATAATCCTTAAAAGTTTTAAGATTTTTTACATAAAAACCTATTAAATTATAATACTATTTTTTTTAATGAATTTGAAAGAAGTTTTATGAATTAAATATAGTGTAAACTAAAAATGGTAGATGAAAAAAAAAGTAATATTTTATAACGAAAAACTATAATGTATAAAAATCTCAAGAAAATTCTAAATTTCTGAAAGGCATTTAATTTTTAATCTAGGTTTATAAGATGTCAAGCTTTTTATGTCAATATACAGAAATCTTTTCCTTTACAATAATCATATTTAAAAGGCTTTTATTATAAAACATTAAAAAATAGAATTAAATTTTTTTGGGCTCAAATCATATTCTTATGCTTATTGTCTAATACAAATTCTTTGCAAATCCAAATAAAGTCAAAATAATTTTTAATAATAATAAAATGAATAAAAAAAATTATAATATGCTTAATATAAATTATAAGTGGTTTTTTCACTAAATTTCTAATATGTTAATATTTTGGTATCATTTCTAAGAAATTGATGTTTGAAGTTACAAATTAAAAATTACAAGACTGAAAGAAAATAAATTTTGTATTGATATGTAAAATAATTAATAAGTTAATTATTTGAAATATATATATATATAGATTTTTCAAAAAATTAATATGAAAATCAGGATTTAATTTAATCAACAAAATGTATAATGTAAAATGGATTTAAAAAAATACTAACTTGGTAAAATCGAATGAACTTCTAATAGTTCAATTCAAGTTTGAAATTAGGCTGATGAAATTAGTTAGAGCCGCAAAAACGAATCTTAGATTTACAATTTCAGCTTCTAGTTTTCAGAAATATGATGTGTTTGTTTACATTTCACTTTTGAATAGAACAGAAGAAAAATTGTGAAATTTCTATTACTATGTAAGACATTATTAAATAATAGATAGTTTTGTTGCTTATTATTATGATACTGATTTTATGAAAAACTAAAATAGTTTCATATTTCTTTAAGTAAAAATTCTTTCAATGCACAATCATTCAAAAATCTTCAAAATACAAAAACTATTTATATATATATGTATAGAGAAAAAGAAAGAAATAGAGAGAGAAAGGGAGAGAGATAAAGAGAGATTACCGAGTATGGATAATGTTTTTAATATTAATTTTTAATATTAATTATTTAATGAATTTAAATTTGACTAAACCTGAATATAACTTTTAATAATTCTTGTTAAATAATGTTTGTGTAATATAGCCATGAACAAAATTTCGACATTTTCGCCTTTAGGACAAAAGTGATTGAGCTTAAGAACAAATAGATCAATTAAAATCGTGCCAACAGAATGGAAAGATCGAATCTTTGTTTTTATAAAAATAAAAGTCGATAAAGAGAGACAAATTAACTAATTATTCTTCATTGTCAATGTCTTTTCATCATAAAATTAATAACTAGTCAAAATTGTTATGTCTTCCCTTCGTATATATATATATATATTTAAAAAAAATCATGTTTCGCCGGTTATGAAATTATCAGCTATAATATATATTATAATAATTTCGACTTATTCAGAAATTAATATGTATATATATTATCTAATCAAATAGATATTTTTAAAATATAAAACATAACAGAACTTTCGATATTTAGTGTCATTTAATCTCTTTGTCTTATGAAATAAATGGATGTGCTTTTTCTATTCTTCTAAATAATTAATATGAGTTTTTTCACAGTTATATATTAATACTTTTAATAATTTAAAAAACGGGGGGCATTTTAAAACGAAAATGTTAAGAATGTCAAGAAGGTCTTTTTCTGATTAATCTTCCTTTATTGAACGCGTGATTAAAAAATAATACAATTAAAAAAAAAATGATAAGTTTGTATTATAAAATTATTTTAATTGGTACAGTATAATATTAAAATTTCTTTAGTACAATTCCCTTAGCCCACGCCGAATTAAATGCTAAATAATTTGCATATCAGAGTTGTGAACTGCATTTAAGAGAACTGTACGGGTGTCAAATTATTTTTTTTAATTTGCTCCCTTATTTTGATATAAAAATCTCTTTATGTGAGTCTAAACACGAGGCAATATCGACAGATATGCCCCGCGAGCGAAATCTTTAAAATGGCTTCCATTCCTATGATTTCGCTTTCGAAATTCCGCGCTTCTTACTTTTACGCAAACAATTCAATATTCCAATAACATTTTCATCAGTTGTGGAAGCTCTTCCAGCGATTCACTCTTGAGCATCAAAAATATTTCTTTTTTATTTCTAAAACATGCAAAATTTAACAATATGTAAAATATATAATCATAAAATTTGCATAATTTGCACTTTTTTTTTTCTTTTTTTTCCCCCACTTCGTAAAACTGACCTCGCAACGTTTCGAAAATTTCAATTTCAGAATTTCAAAAATAGTAACGTGAATAAAAATAATCTTATTTCGAATGATCATAAATTTATTAAAAGGGAATGTTAAAAATATGCTCTCCAATTGTTTCAGCAGTATACAAGGAAAAAAATAAAATAACGTAAAATAAAACAACGATCACCACCTGATGCATAAAAAAAAAAAAAAAATTTCTTTTTAAATTTTAATTTTGGAAAATTTACAGGCGGAACATTTTTCAGTTAGAATGGTCGGGTCAACATCAAAAAGGAAATTGAAATTGAAAGACAAAATTGAAATCGAATCCTGAAATGTACCATGAGAGCAGTAATAATCCACTAATCGCATACTACTGACAGGAGCAGATTAATTATTTATGTGCTAGGGATGACAGCGATTGGCAAAAAGAAAAACTTTTCCACTTCATCAATGCATTTTTCCCAACGATAAAGAATTCAATTTCATGTGCATGTAAAAAGAAAGAAAAAAAAAACTTCTTAAAGTAAATTTCATCCAAATATTCTCGCTCTGTAAACCACAAGAAACTGCGAGTTCACACAATGCATTCAGAAGTGGATTATGATAATGGTAATTAATAATAATAATAAAGTGAACAAGAAAAATATTTTTTACTCTCCCATTAAGGGGTCATGGAAATTAAAAAATTAAAAATTAGGCGGGGATCAGGCCACAATTCTTAATCGCACGAAATTACAGCAGGAACAGATTTCATTTTTTGGTAAAGAAGACATAATTCAAATTACTCATAAAAAATAATTCGCACAACAGGAATTTACATTATAAGGACACATTAGCCACAAACCTCTACATCGTTGAAAAGAAAAAAAAAATTCAGTCTCAAATTGACGTTCATTTCCCTTTTACTTTATTGCTCTCCATCAGATAAAACCATTTCCCAGGTTTAAAATAAATAATTAAGGTCTTTTATATATAAATATATATAAATCCTTTATCATATGTATATGTATACATATATATAGACATTCATATATGACACGTATATATATATATATACATATAGACACTTTTTTTAATATAAAAAAATTAAGGAAAAAGACAAATGAGTCATGTCGAAATATTGGATAGCTCAATTTGATTTGAATTTAAAACTAACTTGATTTCATTTGTTAATTGCTCATCGGGATTGTTTTTTTCGTTCAACCGACTATTTGCCTCGTTAAAAACTAAATTTACTTTACCCAAATTCTCCATATTTTCCTCTTCTATATCGATGTCCTTAATCGAATGAGGGCTGAATCCGTAATTCAAATTTCCCTCCTCGTTTGCCATTGTCATGGACGATGTCGACGGTTGATCGAAGTACGTTATGGTATTTGTCGTGTTTGTCGACAGGGATTTGTACCTGTCCGAGCTGTTCGACGTGCTCCTCGACACGGCGCAGTTTCCCTTTTTGAGACTTCCCGTGTTCGGCTTCTCTTCGAAAACTGCAAATCAAATTTTCAAATCTTTATCGTGCGCGTCGCAAAAATTCGGCGGAAGCTTTCGCTGGGCGAGTTACCCTGATCCTTGGTTCCCCAAATTCCTGTGTGATGCACTTGCAAAGGGAGAAAGTTCTTCAGTTGAATGTGAAAATGTAATTTGGATCGCGGGACTGAGAGAGAGTGAAGAAAGAACAATGGCAAGAATCGCGAATTGCAAAATATTACCAACATACTAGTTAAAACAAATAGTGCTCTAATTTCTTCTGCTCGCTTTGACGTGCTGATTTTCGAGATCTGCAGGAGCGTATTCAGCAGAAGCGCGTGATATTATACATATATATATATTTCCCCCTTTTCTCATCGCGAAAATCTTTTCAAATTCGAATCATATACCTCGGGTTTCATTCTGAGGTGCACTAACCCCTATCCCCTCTGTGCCTGCAATCAATCAACATTGCAAAGACAATGCCCACCCGAGGTAAAGAACTCGAACCCTTTGACTGCGAAATTAATTTCAGCAGCAATGTCACCGACGCTCGAAAAAACCCGGGAAACGACCGCTGCATTAAATAACGAAAAAAAATTAATTCAAAATTCGACCCACGTTTGTCGATGCTGATTATCGATCCGACCACATCGTTAATCGTCAATGGCGAACTCGAAGGAGGTTCCACTTGTCTGCGCACGAGCCACCAATCCAAAAGGAAAAGCGCCAGGGCGAGGACTTTGATTCCGGCGCAGAGTCCCACGTACCTGAAAGAAAAAAGGAACAAACTGCTTAACGCAATCCCTCGCATTTCAAATCAGGAATGCTATCAGTGACCGGTAAAATCAGCTTTTCAAAATTCGAAGAATGAAAGGGAAGTAAGCTCAACGGATTTTCAGGTTCGGAAACGAACACCGAAAGATTTTATAAACGCGATCGCTCCGGATAATTTTGTTACTTCCATACGCATAAACTTATGAAAAGTTCTGACCTAACATAAAAATATCATTGCGACATATAAAATTAAATATAAATTTTGACTTTACTTGTATCGAAACAGTTCAATGTCATAAAGCAGGCATCGGCCGCCTTTTTCCCCGCAGGTACTCTTCCAAAATAAGCACGTAGAATCTATTAAATTGCCGAAAAGAATGGGAGCAGGAATGTAACCAAATAATCTGAATATGACGAACTGCATGCCCAAGGCGAAAGATCTTTCCTCTTCGTTAACAGATCTAAATCAAATATAGAAACGAATTAGATATATAAACAATAAATGCGTGCATATGTTGAACAAAAAAAATGTACGGTTTCATACGTTTACTGCACAACGTATTTCTCTTCAAATAATATACGAATTCATTGTTTTTTTTTCAGTCTTTTGCTTTATAAACAAAAATTTTTCACACTCATCTAATTAAAAATAAATCTGTAATACCTGCAACTACAAGAAGAAACAAATATAATAAGAGGAACTTAACAGACTGGCAAACGCCGTGAATCTACATAAAAAGGGATTTTTTTAAGCTAATAATTATTACCTTAAAACAATCATTAATAGCGGCATTTGTGTCGTGGCTACTATAAACGTCATAAAAAATAACAATATCAGGAATGGATAGATTGTTTTGCACGGAGAAGTACAAGGCCCCGCTGTTGCGACAGGTACGACGGTAACTTCCGCATATTCTTGGACGTTTCCTTTGGTCAGATTCCCGTGAATGCCTGATAAATAAAGAATGAAAATTACGATGTTTTAACATTATTGTTGTGGCAATTTTCGACAAATAAAAAAATCATACGTGTCAATATTTTTATCTGATTCCGCAAATTTTAAAAATTCTTCCTTAAAATCTATATATTTTATTTTCTGTAATTGCCACAGCTGCCGTGACCAATTCGCTTTTTTATTTATTCTTTGATTTTTACATAATTATACATTCAGTCTAGAACTGACGTCGGTCACCTCCCTAGACAGCGACCGGGATTAAGAGCACGAAAATTGAGGGAGCCGGCACAAGCGTTGCGGCTCACCGATGAGACGGCCCCGAAAATTTTTTGTAAAAATCCGCGGTACAGTCAAAAAAAGGTCGAGAAACCCACGGCCTCGCCTTACGACGGCCTCTGGTCAGAGTGTTCTGCCGCTCGAAGCGAAATTCGGGGCGAGCGCTTCACTTGGTGCTGTCGGACCGGAAGAAAAGAAGTGCTGCGGGAACCGCGAGGTGGATTCGATTCCGTTTCGTTTCATAATTTTTTTTTTTCATTTTTCATGAAACTTCTTATCGCATGGCGTCTTTCTGCTTGCGCAAGATTTAACAGCTAAATTTATTTCATTAACGTGACAAATTGGCAAACGCAAATTGAGGAGATAAGATTATGCTCGATTTACTGCGGAATAACTTACATGCACAATTGGTATAATTGTAACGACTAGAGAAGGCGGTGCAACCAGCATGACAAGGACTAAAATAGGTTAGACCATTGTTCCCGCAAACAGGTTCCACGTCCGAGGTTCCGCATTCGCAACCAAAATTGCAAGCCGCCGTCAAATTCACGCGAAACGGTTCAAGTTTTGTTGTTGAACTGTTGAATGAAGACGAAAACGAGATAGTTTTAAAAATCTGACGCAATGGAAACGAGAAAAAAATCGAATTCTCGCCATTGATGAGGATGTCGATCCAAAAACCCACCTGTTAAAATATGGAATGGTCGTGCCGGCCATTTTAACGTTTTCGCACCCCAAAAAGAACAGCAGTCCATAACAGGCTAGGCAAATTGTATTTGAGATCAGTACAAATTGAACGGCTCCCTTAGGTTTAAGTTCTAACCTTTTTAGCAGACATCCACCCATGAATATTCCAATGCAGGCTCCGGGTATGGCAATTGACCCTTTTTTTAAATTTTTATTTTAAATTAAAATAAATTTAAAAGCCGCAAAAAAAAAATCAATGAAAATCACGTTAAATTTTTCGTCTTACCTGTGAATATGCTTGCTTGGCTTTTGCCTAAACTGAACTGGGTCTCGAGATATTTTGGTAGGAAGACAACAAACCCTGATACAATGATCAATTCCATGCAGGCTCCCAAACATGTAACAACGTACACGGGATTGCTAACGAGCCTCCACATCGACACGGGAATGCCTTTATTTAATATTAAAAACGAAAAATATTAATGAAAGATTAAGTAGTTGCGATTATTAATTTTAATAATTAACCAGTTTTAGTGTTTGAAATTTATAAATTAAAAAAAAAATGAATGTGAATATGAAAATTACTGACACATTAATAATATTAAAACAATTAGTTCAAACATTGATTAAAAATTTAATTTAATGAATTCAAAAATAACAGAAACTAAAAAGAATTTTATTCGAAAATTCATTTCCTTTTCTGTGCCTCGAGGAGTAAAAAAGAAAAACAAAAAATTGCAAAAACAAAGAGAATGAAAAATAAGTAAAAGAAACTTGTATTATTTTCGAAAATTAAGTTTCTGCTATTTTAAATTTCTTTAATTACATCATTTATCGGATTTTTCATGAACTTTTTTCTTTTCCATTAAAACTTTTCTTCTTTTTCAAAACTTGATAAATTGAGTTTATATCTCATAATATTCTATCTATTTTTCCAGTTTGTTTGTACTTTATTCTCGATCATTTTCGCGAAAACCGAAAATTTAACAATTTGAAATTTCGGTAATGAAAAGAGAGACTTGTAGAATTTTTCGTGAGGAACAGAACCGAAACTAAATGACTTATTTCGAAAAGGTTAACCAAAAATTTTGATGTACGAATGATAATTTCTGCGTCCAGAATGGTTTTTTATCGTTTTACTCAAAGGCCAACTCAAAAATGTGGTTGATTTGAAAACGTTGCGAAAAAACATTAACATTTTTATTCTCCCTCTGACATTTGTAATGACTATAAAACAAACTATACCCTTAACATCCTTTCCGTAGTTTCTAGGCCCTTTACATTCTCCCTGTTGTTGCTTATTTTTCCTCAGCTCTCCATCCGGCTTCGCCTTTTCCATCAATCGAATCTTTTCCTTTTCTCTGAGCAAAGTTTTCGGAAAGCCGAAAAATGGAATGGAAACGGAAATTAAAAATGCCCCGCAGAGGAGGAATCCTCCCCACCACATTCCCACCCATCGCGTGTCGTCCGAGGCTAAAACGAGAAAATTTCTTACGTTCAGATGCTGTTAGGAGAAAAGAATGAAGCGGAAGTGCAAAAAAATGCGAATGAGATAATGGACATGAAATATTACCGATGGAAATGGGAATGCTCGAAAACGAATTCATGTGAAAACTTAACAAATAGGCACCGAGGAGAAAACCGCAAACCGGTCCGAATGCTGCCATCGAGTACATGCACCCGATGTAAAGGCTGGCAGAATCGCTGCGAACGTGATCGTCAATGTATGTGGTGCCGAGCGTGAACAAAGGGGAGCCTCCGCAGCCCAACAGAAGCTGTGCAACTACGAATAACATCACAGGTCCAAGGGTGGAAGGGGAACTTTGTATACAGTTGCTGTGAACGTGCGTTGAAAGTGGCGACGATGACAAACCTGAAAGAAAAGCAACAACTCAAAACGTTATTTATCAAATATAAAATTTTAAAACGCACATGATAAAATAATGCTTGACTTAAAAAAAAAAATCTCACCGTTTGTTAATCTACCTAAATCCATGTCTTTCTGCCTTAGAGAGATTCCCTTGCAAATATTGTCCTGAGTTATGTTGTGAACTGCAAACGTGGAAGGAGAATCCGAGATGAAATGAGGGACGACAAAAATCATCGAACCAATTCCCATTATCACAGACCCTGGAAAATTAAATATAACTGTAAATTTCAATCTATGAACTTTGGGGAAAATGAAACATATTATTACACTTATATTATTTTTGTTAACATTATTTCATCTCACCGACAGCAATCCAAACAGGTATATGCCTCGTTGAACCCAAATAACTGACAAATATCACAGTAATTACATTTCCTATTTCATAAGAACTGGCAATAAGACCAGATAATGACGAAGGTATTTCAAATCTTTTCTCAATCGTTGTTATCACTGAATTAATATAACCTGAGCTTAATGCTTGTTGAACGGTAACTAAAAATGATAATAACAACACGAAAACCTAAAACAAAAAAAAATTATATTTTTTTAATTAAACCAAATTAAAAAGATAATTTTTTCAGAACAAGATCGTCAGTTTAGAAAAATTCAGGTTTATCTATAGACTAAATAAATTATAATTTCCAGTGAATCTTGATGTTTACGCTTCTTAAAAATTCATATTTATGAATGTAAAAATGTTTTATGTCGCCTTAATAATGTTTCTTTACTCTCTTTTTAATAATTTTTCTCTTTTTTCCAGTCCATTCTATTAAAACTGTTTATAATTTTATTAAAATTTTCAATTAGTTTTGACTGAAAAAAAGTCTCCTATTGCTTTATTGCCTTTTTTACATGTATTTATATGACGAAAAATTTATATATAAAGGGTTCAAACAAAATATATTAATATAAATCTTTATTTTATTCCTGGGTAACGAGAGGTGACTGTTAAATTCATTTAAAACATTTTTAAATGTAAAATTTTTTGTTTTATGTTTAAGTGAAAACTTGTACATTCTGCATTCAGAGAAGTGTTTGATAATTATTCTGCATTAATTTATAAAATTTATTATCAAAAAACAAAATTTTTGTTTATTAATTGATTTAAAATTAAAATCGACTTCGATAATTCTCTGATCATTTCTAGTATAATTGAATATTAATTTTTTCTCAGTTTTTGATATTTCATAATAAAAAAATTATTCTTGTTAAATAAGCGCCTAAACCACGTCATTTCATAATTTTTTCCATCACTTGAAACTGGCACAATTTTATTTTGTTCTGTTAAAAAAAGAAATCAGGTTTATTCCAAATAATACAGAAAATGATTCAGCTTATGTATGGAAACGTTTTGTTTACCTTAATATTAGCAAATTTTTGAATACAATACGGGCGACAAGAAAATATTCCACATTCTTTTAATTGCTGAGGATCCATGGGTGGTTCATAGGTAATGACATTTTTTTCTCCCCTATCAACTCTGCAAATTAAAATAAAAATAAAATAATTATAATTATAATTATAATTATATATTATATAATAAAATATAATTATAAAAATAATAATAATAAATTATTGTTATTTGTCGGAGTTCAAAAACAGTATGAAGATATTAACAGGCAAAGTCTGATTGTATGCTCTTATAAGATGAGATATGTTCCTTAATTAAGTGAAAAGAACTTTAGTATTTTTAAATAAAATTAACAAGACCAAATTTCCCTATTGACCCTTTACTGACCCGTGACATTTTTAACACTAATTAAGATACCATATAATAATATATCCTATTATAATAATAAACTACAATTCTCCAACTACGCCATACGAATTTGTCAACCGCTTCGGCATAAATTCGTAAGAAATTGCAATTTTTATTTGTTATTAAATATTTTACATGGAAAAACATGATATAAATAAAAATGAAAATAGAAAATCCAAATTTAACCGCTTCTTTTCAAAATGTTCTAAAAACTATAAAATTCCGGAGGATATCACATAATTTCTTATCAATTTGTAATAAAAGCTAAATTATTAGGTTTTCCGTGTAATTAATTTTTGTAATAATAGGATATGAATATAATTCGATTGTATTATTTAACAAATAAAAAAAAAATCACGCAGTACCTATTTTCTAGGGCATCAACTAAAAATATAAAAAAATAACAAAAACGGAAATATTTATTTTGGAAACAAATTTAATTTGTAATCTTCCTTTATTGCAATCTTCGACGTTTATCGTACGACTTGGGTTTTATGCAGTAAGTCGTGGAATTGTAATATAAAGCTAAATATATTTTGATTTGGTAAAATTGACGAGACTGTCGAACTAATCCAATATTTTTATAGATTGATATTTACTGATTTTAACGTTGCACAGTTTTTTCTTACAGTAAAGAAAAATATTAGAATCGCAGAGGGTTAATTAAAAAAAAAAAATCATTAAACAATCACTGAATCGCCAATTTTTCGCCATCATTTTTCACGACCAGATAAATAAATAACTTCAAATACGAAAATACTTTTCGCTCAAGCCAACATGACTTAATTTGCAAAGTCTCTTTTGTTGCTTTCTCAATGAAAATTCTAATTATTCCCCTTAGTGTATGGTTGGACATCGTTCACAGCTCGATTGCCTCAATTTAATTCCTTGGAAAAGAAATTTTCACGTACGTAATGAAGGCACCACATCCCGAAGGATTGCGGGAATGACATTTAATAACGTAATCATTGCAACTTTGCGTCCTGGCATGTATGCGTATGAAATCCGTAAAACTCGAATTCCTGTGGTGGGTTTTGATGTTGTAATCGCTGAAAGAGATTCCGCGACTGTGGCCCTTTGTAGTGTCACCTGAAAACAATTATTTATTTATGTATTACTAATATTTCTCTTTGGAAATTGTCATTTTAGTAAAGCTCCGGAGTGTCAGATCATAGTCGATGAATTTAATTTGTTTGATTGTATCTTATTGAATCGGAGTGGTGAAAGAGAGGAGAAAAGAGGAAGAAGAAAAGGGAGAGTGATAAGGAAAAAATTAAAAAATAACGTGTCATGATTCTATTCGCGTGGAAAACATTGACATTTCATTACTTTTTCACTTAGATGTGGCTTTTCGCGGAAGGCTTTAATAGATTGATTTATATACCAATCCTTATGATAAGTACTGAAAAAAAACTTAATTTCCGTCGCAAACTGAACCAAAGAATACACGGAAGTTACTTTAAATCGGAGCTCAACAGCCTTCTTCGTCTTCATTCAAATCACTGGGCAAGTTTACACAACCTAAGGTTATATAATATGTATATGAATCCCACGAAACGTTCAATTTAATTATTATTTTATGATAAAATCATTTTATTCAAAGATGATTGCTCTTATTATAAAAAGAAAAAAAATGCCAATCTTGCACAAGATGCCCGAAAATATTTAACTTTATGCATATTGCAAATACTGTAAATAGATAACTTTACCATTTGATGTCTTTCTTCCGGACCGGATCTCTTGATATCCACTTGAACTGCTTCTTACATGTTTTTTCATGTCTATGTTATTTAATTTGTAATTTTGAGATTTTATTTCATGGATTCCATTACTGAGCGTTCGCTTGTGGTTTTTGAATTCAAATGAACTGGACTGACCTGGAAGGCAAAGAAAAAAAATAAGATACAAATTAAACCATCAATAGCAAAACGATTGATACCAAAGTTTGACGAGGCTAAATTAAACGAAAAAGATCCTCTGCTACTTGATTATTATTGTTATGGTACACAAAAAACACAAAATGAAGTAAAAATGATATCAGAAAATGAAAATACGGTACCACTCTGTTTTACATACATAAGATTTTTTACAAAAATGAGATTTTCGAAGGATCGTGCCTTTCTCGCTGTACATATATTTAATTGGTATTACACGAGTATTTAACGGATTATGATCAAATAGATCTTCCTCATTTTAAAATTGTTTCGGTCTTTTATTATAAAAAACATCTCATCCATAACCTGGCTTCTCTCATTTCCTTCATTCATTTTTAATTCTTTCTCGCCAACTTTCTTCCATCACAAAATGGGAAAAAGCACTTTATTTATTCGACAAACTCGATATTTAATCCAAACATTTTAAATTTAATTTGAGTATGGTTATGGTTCAGAAATTGAAAAACCGCATTGCGGCAGACTTAACGAATTACCGGTTAAGAGCCATGGCAAAGAAATAGCCTTTCCATTAACCCTTCAGCCCTGCAATTCGAAATTTTCTTCTTCCAGAAGGGAAAGAGCCTTCAAATATCCACTTTGAATTAAAATTTTATATTCCCTCAAAACAGTTAACAACAGAGACTGAATATTTCAAATCGAAAATCCTTCGTTTGACTTTGTCAAATATAGCTTTGCACTGTATTGATTTTGCTGTCGATCGGTAAAAGATAAAAAGAAAAAAGACTGCACGGATGATATTTTATCGAGCAGTGTGAAAAAAGATCGGCTAATTTAGAAAAATAAAAAAAAAATGGCCAACAACTGCAACTAACCGGGGATGGTATAGAAATTCGTCGTTCTGTATTGTTCCATAACAAAGAGAAAAATAGGGGGAAATGCAAAACTTACCCACGCCGCTGCTTAGCGCACGTTTATGGCCTCTTTCAGGTATTGACAGATTTACTGCGGTTGGTCCGGCAATGGGCACTCTACTCTCCGCCTCCATCTCGGAATCTTCATTGGTCGACTGTTCGCTGTAGAGCCCGGTCATTGCGTAAGCAGATTCCAATCTTCTGTGCTTTACCATACCGGGTGCTGATGCAGCTCCGGTCGAGGCCATCCTGCTCTTTTCAACCGATCTTCTCTTCCAAAAACTCTCTTTCTGATATATAATAAAATATCGATTCCCAGCTTTTCTTCTTAATTTTCTTAACAATCATCATGGACATCCTATCCCTGCAACATTAACAGCAAAAAATTTTTGATTGAAAGAAAAATAATAACAATAAAAATGAAAAATGATCCTTCTCTTGCCTCTCCTGCTTCAGAAGAATGTATAAGATCATTTTCCTGCATTAAATTTCAGGACGATAATGTAAAAATGAGTTTTTACATATCATTTTTTTTATATTGCATTGCTTTATGTATCGCCCCATGAGTTACGCATTATCAACCCCTTTAGATCCTATTGTAGATTAATGACAAAAAAATCCGATAAACTATCCCTTAAAGATTCATTTAAATTATTCCTTTATTTATGAAATTTTTATTAAATCCGACTCGTGACGAAAATTTACATCTAAAAAAAAATATATTTCTCTCTCTCTCTCTCTCACTCATTGTATATATATATAATTTTTCAAAAAAAAAATTGATGGATTATTATGTTACATTCGATTGAACGTGACTTTTATTCGAAAACCGAATAAAAAACATCGAAAGGAAAATAGCTTATTCAGTTATTAAACCCTAGCGAGGACAAATCATCCAGACTCACATTAACACACTTAATGTTTCGCAGTTAAAACGGTCGTTTAATGGCGAGATATTTGAAATAATTTTTACTCAACATCAATAACAATCGAAATGTTAAACAACCTTTCACTCGATTCAACACAATAATTACGCCATGCAATTTACAAAAACGCACATGAAAAATATCAAGCTACTACCCCATCTGATGGATTCCTTTCCTTCGCTACTTTTGTTTTAATAATATCAGTGAAATTAAATCAATCGTATATCATTTTGCCATATTAGAGAGAATCTAAACAATTCATTTTTATTTTGCTATCTTACTGAAACCACAGCCAATCTTTTTTTTTTTAAATTATTTATTTCTTTTTTAACCTCTCCGTTACATTTTATCAATCGGCTTATTGCATTTTATTTATTACTATTTAACAAATAACAATAAATAAAAACGTTAACTAAGATTCGCAAGTTTTATCGCGTTAGCCAAATGTTCAATCTGATGTTTCTTGTGCTTCATTTCTAATTACATAATAAAGAGGAATTACGTTCGGAAATATAAATTTACCCCTGGAAAATATTTAAATGTACTTTTCATACCTTATGAAGATTTTTTTTTTGTTTATATTCCATGCTACGTTGTTCGTTATACGACTTAATAGTACATAAATGGTTGATAGGAATCCTTCCACTTAGGTTCTGCGTTTTTATAAAGTTTACCAATCTTATCTTAGGCGTATTCGACTGTATCGACGTCAAGGAACGAGTTTTGCGTTAGTTTCCCTGCAATTTGCCTCGAGGTGAAAATCGGGATATATTAAAAAAACAACCCAAAGTTTTACGTGTCTTTCAACAGGGTTTTTGCTGGACGGATCGATCTGTGTTCCGAAAGAGCCTAATATCCGTTCCCACGTAACGGCGACCTTTTCGCCACATACGTGGACGGTTGCTCTGCCTCCGCGACTCGCAAAATCCCATGCGGACCCCCACTGTACGTAGGCGGAGACAGATATTCGGATCCGCGATGCGTTGCATCACTCCCCAAACCATTAATTGCTTAAAATGCCGCAGGCTTCGCGTCCCAGGTCAATTGGCGATCCCAACGCTGTCGCTTCCTTTTGAACGTTCGTAAGCTTGGATTTTGTTTAAAAAAATTAATTTCGGTCGTAATTTTAGACGGTAAAGAAAAATAATTCAATTTTTTTTTCATAATTACTCGCTCCCACACACAGACACACACACACACACACACACACACACACAGGCAGACGAATCCTATTATTGATACTTTTACAATTGGGACCGAAATTGCTTAATAATCCTTTTCAATTAGAACTCTCCTTTTCGTTCGCGGCCACGTAAATGTAAATCATTCGAAATAATATCTCGTAATACCAGTCATCGCATAATAAGTATCATTATTGATTTTGTTGCCGTGAGAATTGTGATAAAATAATTTCCATTGACCTTGCCTGAAAATCTGGTGTCGTCGGAATGACACCAGAAGACCATAAGGAGTTTCCTGTAAAAATTTTTCAACCCATCCGCAAGTCCTCGCTCAACACGCTAAATCAGCTTTGGACACTGCGTGGCACAAGAGCACAAGAGGAATTTTAACTTCAAATTTTGGCACCTCCGATTCCGATTAAGCTGCGTTCCGGCGCAATTCGCCAACGTGGAACGTCTCATTTATTGGCATTTAAGAGAGATGTATATATATAACGGTTCAATTTAAGGTCGCTAAACGAGTTTTTTTTTTTTCCTTTCTCAAATGCTTGTTCATTTCAAAACAGTAACACGGTTTCATTTCCAGTGAAAATTTTCATTAAGACTTTTCGTTCGCAACCATTTGGCGGACTGCGTGGGCCTTCTGATGCTCTAACTGGCGTCACTCGCTCCGGGGGCAAAAACCTGAATTTTTAAAAAACCTGCAAAATTCTCAAATTTTTTTTTTTTTTAACTTTATTTGCAATCAAGAATTATAACGTATGATGAATGAATCTGCATTGTATGCAAAATTTTCTTCACATTCCAATTATAAATATATTTCGTAAAAATTATCCATTCATTGTAAAAGACCAGCATTCGTTAGCTAATAAAAAAAGTCTGCGTAACCGTATTTCTTATTGCTATAATTTAAATAATGATTAATAATGAACGACCTTCAATCTCTAGTCCTGAAATCCACAATAGAAATTAATTAAAAAAATTTTTTTTTTAAACGTTAAATGAGACTGAAATTAAAAACGTTTAGGACCCTTAATTGCAATCGCAGTCTCGCAGTCCCTCTGTATTAAAAAATAAAAACATCCTGCTTAATTTATAATCATTGCTCTTGCGGTTATAAAGCGACAAGCTATAAAACTTATATTGATGTATTATTGGTCGTAAATTAATAGACTCGTACTTATAAATTACCATTTGAGAAACACCAATCAACGAAGAAAAAAGGTCAATACCCACCCGAAATCTAGGGATTTATACTGTAGGATATAATAAGAGAAAATTCACATGAATTATGTGCATTAAACAATAAGAAGTTAAATGTATATTATATAGTTAATTATTATTAACACTATTTAAACTTGCAATGTTGATTTAAAGACAAAGTAGCTTTGCTTTTTTTTGTGTTCTTTGTGCTGCTCTTAATTCATATTGCATTTAAAATATTCCATGTAATGCATTAAAAAAAATTACCTGAAAAAATATGTTAATAGATTCATAGACTTAGACCTTTTTTTTATATCAGAGGCTTATAACATCCAACATGAGATATTTTTCAAAAGATATTCATATTTTTTAGCAGTTTCTTTCCGGCAGAAAAAGTTTTTCATACATCAATATGTATAGTGGTCCATTGCTTGCTTTCATCGATTTTGGGCTGAGAAAACGTTTATTGTAAGATTTAAATTGTAAAAAGAACGAAGTTGATATTGGAAATAAATTATTAAGTTAATATTACATCTTCTTTGAACTGATCTTATAAAAAAAATAAAATATTAGTTTATGAAAGTCAAGCATATAAATCACGAATTTAATAATAATAACATATGCAATACGCTTATTACCTAATATTCAGTACATGACTTTAAAAATATAATAGTATATATCTATATGCATTTAAATAAAAATGTCAATCTTGAATAGAAAATAATTATTAGTCAATATTTAATATCAACTTTATAAAAATTTGTCAGATAAGGAAACATTAGTTACATGAGTGAATAATATATTTTTCCTTTTAGTTATGGAACGGGCGGCATTTTCAATTGAGCATTTTCTTTCTTGGAACCAATCATTTAAGCTCGCTTCATAAATATATAATGTGCGGCAATAATTACAACTGTGATATTAAAAAAAGTCTATTAAGTCTGAAAATAATTTTTCTCTATGAAGTCGAAAATCGAATGACGCATAAACACACTATAAACCTTCTGCACATTTCCGGTGCTTTTTAAATAATGAAAAACATTTCAAATATTAATTTGTAATTGTTATTAATTATCGAAATAATACTTTTTTAATTTCCAATCTTAACTCATGAAGAACAACATTCAAATAAATACAATAAATTCGTTATTTATCGAACGGTTAGTTATACCTTTTTGTCTTCAAAGGACAAAACTCCTGGTACATTGAAAAACGTTTCGATACATGTAAAAACTGAAACCTTGAAGGACCTGAGAAAAGAATAAACATAATGTCAACATTTTGAATATAAAATGTGAGTGGGTCTCAAATTCAAATTACATAAACGAATCGAAGAAATGGTAATTTGAAAACTGAATGAAATAAAAATACAAAGCAAAAATGGTGGAATTATTATTTTATATAAGATTTTAAAAATAAATTTTGTTTTGCAATAGTTAATGAAAGCAACTTTCATGCTTTCGCCTTGATTCCACCATGATAATGCTTTTGTAAATTTTGAAAATATGTTACACACCAGCATTAAATAATGATAACATATATAAAATCAAACGAACGAAGTTCAAATATATGCCCTAACACAATGGATGGACTTTTGGCATTTTCCGTATATTTAAAAGTTTCTGACTGATAGCTTTTGAGTTGATACACGAGCCTCTGAAAAATCTGTAATCTAATTCTACATAAAAATAAAAATCACTCCGATATTAAAGAATCAGATTTTTGAACGCACGGGTTGCTTATTTTATATTACTGACGACGGGAAAAAAATTACGATTCATATAGTTCACTTGTTTAAAACCATTATAAATATAAATATATAACTTTCTATCGTTTATCGGCTATGATGCAATTGCCTCAAACTCCGGACTTTTAACAGAACAATGAAATCGGTTTAGAAACGTCTTAAACAAAACAAGTACAATGGCACTGCTGATAAATAATATAGGCAACATGATTTCCGAAACATAAAAAAATCTAATAACATACTAAGATCCTAAAACCAAAACATAACCATAAAACACCACATTTAATTAATAAATCTAATGAAATAATAGACAAAACATGAAAAAAATTTAAATATTTGTATAAACATCTTTTTTTATGTATACATGGAAAACTTTCAATAAATTCTAATTGAATCCATATTATTATACAAATCGAAATTTTACACGCATATTATCTTTGATTAAATTATTTTTATTTTATAACATAAAATATAATCATAATTTATCTGTAAAATTGCAAATCTTCCTTCAGTAAACGAGTATTATTAACATATTTGTAATTTCAGCATGTGAATATAGAAGATAACTTTTCTTTCTCTTGTATGCGGCATTATTTTAAAAAAAACCAACTTGTTAAGGCTAATTTTATATACACTTTTTATAAGAGTTAACAGTCTATATATATATATATATATATAAAAAAAAAAAAAAAAAAAAAAAAAAAAAAAAAAAAAAAAAAAAAAAAAAAAAAAAA